>NW_024102696.1:0-187784 GCF_013122585.1 Styela clava
AATTAATATCAAAATCTGCAAATTTTGGGTTGTCTGATACTTGTTTGCTTCAATTCAAAAATGCTGACTCAGCAGATTTTGAATGCTTAAACCAAGTTACATTGAATAATAGTTTGTACACATGGAACACATAATGGGATTTTCATATTTATCCAGGGGTAAAAGAAAGATGACAAGAGAGCTACGCCCAAGTATATGGACACGTCTGTTTGCAGTACAGTACGGTTTACCGTACCGTCAGATCACAGTCTACAAATATATTCACACCAAGCGAAGCAGTACAGTAGGACACAAAATGGCGTCCGATGTCCGCAGAACGTTCGGTGACGTCATAGCAAACAAAAACAATCTTACAAAGCTAACAGAAATATTTGAAATAAATAAAAGTAATAGCCTTCTGGAGCAAAATTTCATCTTTAACCACTAAAAATTTCAAAGCACTTGGTCCAGTGATCGAAGAGAAAAGCGGTTTTTTAATATTTCCACTAGGTGTCCAAAAAGTGTCGAAAAACAACAAGAACAAGAACAACATAAAAACAAAACTATCGTTATGTCCACTAAACGTGTCCAATAAGACGACTTTATGGCAAACCACATTATGTCTTATTCGCTTACCAGTCCATGTCGGGTATGGGAATATTTCACCATTCATTTGTTTTTGAATACAAATACAACACAAGTGTAGGCTTTCGTACTCAATTGGTTGTGAATTCACATTTTTTTATTGTCAGTGTACTCTCTCTAGAGTCTAGACAAAAAAAATTTCGAAGAACTTCAATTATGTGGAGTTATTCACCTGCTTTTTCACATCTGATATAGTAAATTTATGATCTTATTAATAATTACAAATATTTTCATTCACAATTTTTTTTCTTGATCATTTTAACTGATATTCAGACACAAAATAGATTTCATTTAATTTTTAACCAACTTTAACTTTATTTCAAAATTGGAAGTTTTTTTGAATACATGAAAAAATTAGTCGATCGACTGCCTCCAATCGAGACAAGTGTTAGAGGCGCTCACATCCTCGACTTGAGTTGAAAATACACTGCCATTCAATGAATGACCAACTGCCATCAGCAATATTTTAATGTTCAATATCATGTATAGTTAAACAAAAAACTGCCAATCTATGCTTTTCTATTCAATACAAGCTTTGGCGCTCTCGTAGTATTTGTACTAGGATGGCGCACAACCTGATAACCCAAACATTGGTACACATACTATGTTCAGGTTGTGCGCCATCTTGGTACGAGTACTACAGGAGCACCCAAGCTTTAGCATATCAGTGACTGCCTTTTTTTTATTTTATAAAGAAGACCTCGTGTTACGCTGTGGCGAACGTCCACATATAATTTGAATATGTCATTTTTATCGCATGCCCTCAAACAAATCAGTCTGCGACCAACCGACTCAACTGTGTTGAAAATTGGTCATTACACTGCCATCCAATGAAGTACCAACTGCCATCAGCATTATTTTTAACGTTCCTAGCAAGTAGGAAACCAAGTATTCTCTATTTTAGGGTTTTCCAACATTTTGGTGTTATGGATCCCGCATAGAGCCCCAAAATAAATATACTGTATTGAAGGGGAAAACACACATTGTTAATTATCGATTAATGTCGAATGGTAGATTAAAATTACCTTATTCAATGACTCTGATTTTCTTTTTTGTATTTGAAAAACATTCAGTATTTCAATAAGTAAACGGATAGCCCCCCTAGGTTTCTCTCACAGAGCCTTTGGGCTCCGTATATGGCACTTGAGAACCTATGCTTTATTTCATACAAGCCTTGGTACATGGAGAGCTACCTAAATGACTATGTATTGTTGTTTTTCCTTATTCTATAAATGAGATATTGTGATACGAGTTCCATTACATTTGAACCCACGATAATTGCACCTGCATACTATTGCACTTTTTTTTGTTTTACGGATATTTGAACCCATACTAACCCTAACCCATGGGTTTTAGCACCCACATATAGATTGAACCCGCGGATATACACATGGGTTTAAATGTACGAGAGTTCAAATGTACGGTCACCTGTGTTACGCTAACAAATGGCCACAGACCCATTTCACTATTTAGTTTACTCTCATACCAGTGGTGTTCCCAGAAATTTTCAAAAGCGAGAGTTCTAAAATTTTGAATTGCCAAGTTAGATAGTAACAGATGGCGTTTCGTGGATTTAGAAAAGTATTGAGGATCTAAAAGCATTTCAAGTCACAAAAAATTGCTATGTATTGAACTGAAAAATGACTTTTTGTGTATTTTTTTTTACTTTTCAAAAGGGGGAAGGGGGGGGACTAATACAAATATGTCTGTCAGCCCACATATTTTCAACCATTTGCATAGACTTTGTATGATAGAAAGCAAACTGCATTGATCTCTACTATACAATATCTGGTAAGCAGTGTTAGTTAGATAATCCATACGGTACTAACCATCAATATCAGCAGTCTCTAACTCTAGAGCAGGGCTACTCAACTATTTTTATCAAAGGTCCGCAAACAAAACTTTATTTGGGTCCGGTCTTTCCAGAACTGATATTTCGGCATCCTTAAACGAGCATTTCCTCGACCGACTAATGATTAGTAGCATATTAAAATTGTTTATTATGGTGTTATAGTTCTTTTCGTATTTATTCAAAACTATGAAAGTCATTTTATGATAGGAAATTCAAAAAGTTGGGCTAATGATCCAAAATAAATAATTAGGTGCGGTCCAAATCCAATACTCGAAAGGTCCGGATTCGGACCGCGGTCCGCCAGTTGAGTAGCCCTGCTCTAGAGTTCTAACTTTTTGAATTAGATATTCGAACCTCAGGTGTCGCTGCTCGATGACAAGCTTAGGTTCCCCGCAACTTTCATTCCCCAGTAAAACTGTAAATTATCATTTTGTCGTAATTTGGGCTTGTGATTCTTCGACAAGAGACGGAGACTTCGATTCTTTTACTGGTTGGAAAAAATAAACTTGACTTATTTATTTATATTACTTTCATTCGTAATAAACCTTAAAGCATCTGTCTATATTTCTGTTTTTTTCTGATTTTGTTCGAACGTTGGTGCGAAATTCTTAATATATGAGTTTGCGTCTTTGAAAATTTTTGAGGTCTATTGAGGAAAGCCGATAAGATGATTTGGTAGATTACTAGTAGAACCACCGGTACACACAAAAAAGGGCGCAACAGAAGTATGTGCACTAATATGGAGGTAACTAATTTTGTATGTATGTATGTTTATTCGTCTCGTAGAAGCAATGTAAAAGAGTAAGTAATTATAAATACTGAAGACGGGATGTATGCACAAGACCATATTGGCCTAAAACACAAATGTGCAGCATACACCCCTTGTTCGCCTACTTTACATCAAGTTGTGTAAAGGGACTGAAACCTATGGGCAAGGGGGTATATTCACTTGGCCAACACAGACAGTCCCCGAACTCGTAATAGAAATAAAATAAGAAAAATCGTAATAAAAGTATGGCCTAACCCTAACCTGGTACACATACTACAGGAGTACCCAAAATATATCCGACATTGCATTTAAATTTTCTTCCGAATGATTTTTCTTCATACATCAAACCGGTCATACATCACGATCATTTCAACTAAAATGTCCCTTGACAAGTTATGTGTTAGGATAGGATTTACATATTTATCCCGGGGGAGAGGAAAGCCGATAAGACGGCTTATCCATATGGCGAACCACGGCCTCTCGTCCGGTTACCATTTCAAGTCGGGTATGGGATTAGTTTTACTGTATTGTTTGTTTTCGGAAGCATGGACTTGGTGGTGGAGGAAGCCGTAACCGACCAGCGGATACGTGAACTACCCAACGACGGCGAGGAGTCCAGCAATCCTCTCGCACATAACCATCCCTGCATGGGATTCGAACCTGCGAACCCACGCAGAGTAGTTAGAGGTGCGGTGGCGAGCGTATTCCCAACGCTTAGCCCGTTGAGCCACACCGCCCCGCCGTGTTTAAATCATGGTGTGCAACCTGTGGCCCACGGGCCGAATGCGGCCCTCACAAAAAACTTGTGCGGCCCATGGAGAAGTGCCAATTTTGAACGATGTGCTGTCTAGAAATAAGTTTTTAATTTCGTTTGGTACGCGAGTAATTTCAAACCCATTTGGTTAGGAAACTTATACCGGTACCCGAGTCCAATTTATTATCTATGCCAGAGGTCGGCAACCTTTTGTCGGGGCCAAAATTAAAGGTTGCAAGTCAGTGACAGTCCGCACATATTTTTAGAATGTTTAAAATCGGATGGATGACCGATGAATCACATTTTATCACACAGATCAGAAGTTAAATTTTAAGCAGCGCGCGAAGACTGACCATTTGAATGTTTTTTGCGCTATTAAACCATTTGCACTTAGCATCAACTTTACTGCGTTTTGTTGTCATTTGTCTGAATTATAATTAAATTATAGGCTTATTAAACGAGTAATTGTGAATTATATACTTGTTACGGATCCGGCCCGCGGGCCGTAGGTTGCCGACCTCTGATCTATGCCTATGATGTCATAATGCCTTAACAGCTAACTTGTGCGAAGCGAACAACACGTCATAAGATCAATAACCAACATTTTTGTGCCTGTGGGATGAAACTACTAGTAAGCCCATGTTGAATAAAGGTGCAACCCGCGGTTTCACCCAGTTATTTCTATCGTCGTGTATTAAGGTTACACGCCCCTGGTTTGAATTTTACTATTTGGTCCTCACTTAAAAGACGTTGCCGACCACTGGTCTACGACAAGGGTTCTCAAACTTTCGGCGTTATGGAGCCCCTGAAGAGGTTGACAATTATCAATGAAGTTTGTAAAAATTATCTGTCGGAACTTATAGATAACGTCATTGTTGAATTACTGCTTTGTTGGCGGATTTCGATGCCCGATTTGCGATTTTTTTTGTGTGGGTACGCCTAGAAACAAAAAGTTTGAGAACCGCTGGCCTATCCAGTTTATTACACGGTGAGTGAGACGCTGGGCATGAAATTGGAATCCTAAACTTTAGTTTTCTACACCAACATTGTTTTTAACCATTGGCCGCTGTGCACGCTAGACGGAATTTTTTTTATTATTAATTTTATTGGCAAATCAAAAGTGACAGAACAATTACGTCATTGTGCCGTCGAGTGTAGTGACATCATAATATCGTTTGTTCCTTGGTTGGTTCGTCTGTCATTAATGCCAGATCGGTTGTCCATTGATCCGTAGTTTTGAGCTGAGGGACTCGTCGAATCTTTCGCTTTCTGGCGAGGAGGAGTTTTCTTTTTATGTCTATTATCTTTTCTTCTTATTGAATTGCTCGAATATTTTCTAACAACCCCGCTCCTACGGCTAGTTATTCGACGTTTTTTGGATTGTCGTCTTCCGATAGTTACGTCACTATGCTGTTGTCGTCTGCTATTCGTACCACGTGACACAAATGAATCGTTCGAAAGAGATTCGTAGACTAGTGGAACGCGATCAATGGCGGTTTCTGTACCGAAAGTACTGGATAAAAAAGAATTTTCAGTGTTTGTTTTGATTCCAGTAAATTTGCTTCTCGAATTAGTAGGAATTTTCTCGTTTTCGATTAAAATTTTCGTGTTTACTTTAGTTTTTCTGTTGCTGTTATTATTATTATTGTTTGCGTTATAAAAAACATCATCATCATCGTCTATTTCGTCATAATAATCACTTGAAAAATTCGTCTGCGTCTCACTGAAGCGACTTCGTTCAACAACAGCGCGAACTTCAATCTTGCTGGGACCTATGGTGTGAAAATGAGTGTACAGTAACAAAAAAAGTAAAACTTTAGGGTTTGAATCCTGATGGGGATCCAAGATAGTCGACTTATTTTGGCTTTATTTTGTGTGTTATGTAGGTGTAAATAGATGACGCCATGGCTATGTCATTTCTCAAAAATGTAAGCTGTTTGCGTGGCTTTGAAAAAAACTTTTGTCGAAAAATGCAGATAGTAATACAGCATCAGATGTCTTATCATACTCTATAGACCGCACCCATTTCATCCAAGTTTAAATCGTAATGGATAGCGAAAGAAACTATCCTGGTCTGAAGGACATTGTTTAACCTATATTTCTAAAATGGGGGTAACATTAAAATAATTATAGATAATTTTCAATTGTTCTGCAGTGTTTATTGAAACACATGAGTGACATACCTCTATATTGGCCTGGTTGAAATAAAGTTCTCAAGTAGCTACGGTAATCATCTTAAACCTCTTTATCCATGTTTGTAAGTATCAGAAATGTTGTAAATTGTTCGTAACTTGCCCTCGATTAGTAATGAATATATTGAAACTTACTTATTCAATTTCAGATAACATAGAACACCAGTTTTGTTAATATTATTTTTTGCTACAGGCCTGTTGGGTAATTCAATTTGGCCCGCCTGATGCTGCCACAACCAAAGCAAAACCAAATTTTGAATGTTTTAGGTAAAAAATAGCTCAAGGAAGGTGAAGTATGCGAACCAAGATGGCGGACAACGGAACGTAACATGGGTATCAGGTTAGGGTTAGGCGATAATTTTTTTCCAATTTTCCCTATTTTAGTCTTATTATCAGTTCGAAGACTAGCCAAGAGCCTCCCGCAGTATTTATACCTAAAATTATGGCCTAACTCTAACCTAGTTCACATATTACATTCCGATGTCCGCCATCTTGGTTCGCATACTTCGGGAGCCCCTCAAGGAATTTGTTGAGATTGCGATCAAATTTAGTTCTGGCACGAGGCTTATTGTTATTTGCTTTTGCTAACACTGTAAATATTGGTCATAAAACTTTTCACGTCGCACATACATGGCCCGCCAGTCTAGGTGGGCAAATTTTTCGGCCCTTGGTCCCTGGCTTAGGGCTCTAAAAAGTATGACCAGCTTTGCTCGACGCCAGCACACCAGTACCTGGCATCGGTCGTTGGAACCCATGTAGATGCGCTTGACCTGAATGTGCAGGGGAAGATTGATAGCTGGTATTGATACTTCCTGATGCGAGGATCGGAGTTGAAAGCTTTGGAAACACTTTGCCTGAAATGTAAATCAGGCTTGTTTTGATGGGAAAGGATTTCAAGTAATTATAGAAGAGAGAAAACCGAGTGAGATATGTATCTTTGAATTGGGCTGCGTGAGACTAACCCCTATCTTACTTCTATGTCTTCATGCTAGTGCAGGAGTCGGCAACCTACGGCCCGCGGACCGAATCCGGCCCGCGACGCTCTACTGAAACATAGTAACAAAACAGCTCTTTTGACGATTATATTCTTTACGTAACAGAATTTATTGTGAGACACGTGTAGACTAAATTACATTATATTCTAACAAATATAAAATTCACAATTGCTCGTTTATTGAGCATATAATTTAAAAATAATTAGACAAATGGCAACAAAACGCAGAAAAGTTGATACTTAGGGCAAAGGGCTCAATGGCGCCGAAAAAATTCGAATGAAATGCAATAAGGAAATTGCTTGATTTATAAAAAGTATCATCCGTTCGGTTTTCAACTTTCTAAAAAATATGTGCGGCCCGCCAATGACTTGCAACACTTAATTTTGGCCCGCGAGCGACAAAAGGTTGCCGACCCTTGTCTAGTGGATCCTTATGCGTATACTGCAAGGATGCTGTAGCCGCATTAAACATGACTATTCTATCAAATTAAAGAGTCCAACTGCTTGTCTGAGGAAGTATGACTTTGGTCGGACGAAACGTTAAAGAAATACATTTGTGTTAGTGTGCAGCTGGACTCTTGAATTGGATGATTAATGCATGTTGTAGAATCACGGATTCGTATGTAGTAACCAGTCCTGTCAGTGGTGTACGTTAGCATTCGGTTGTAAAATGTGGAAATTTATGACGTCACAATTTATTGAATACAATTAAAAAAGCTCAAAAAGTAATAAAACGTAATGGTATCAGAAATAGCCGGGAAGGGGCATGACTCAATGAAACAAGAAAGCTACGCTCAAATATATGTACACGTAGCGCCCGCTAGTGTCAAATTCGGGTGACGTCATAGCACACACAAAAAAAACGAATTCCTTACAGTTTACCGAAATATTTGAAATAAATAAAAGTAATAGCCTTCTAGCGAAAAATTTAATCTTCAAGCATTGAAATTTTAAAACAGATTAGTCCAGTAATCAAAGAGAAAAGCGACTTTAAAAACGTGTCAAAGAACAAGACGAGAATATCGATCAGAGACCGAAGACTTATCAATCAAAAGTTAGGGGATCCCCCAAAACAGCGCTCTTACTCCACAGTGACACCTTGTGTCCCATCACTAATTAATTAATAACTCGCTAATTATACGACAAAATTCACCAAAAATCAATAGGCTTCTGGTCCGAGATAAGATGAATGCACCTGCTAAATCTGGAGTAGATTCAATCTCGCTTCCGTGAGATATCGCGTGCATCTAACAGACAAACATACAGACAGACAGACAAATACCTATCAACATACTTACCGATTAAAATCGATAAGTAACAAGAAGAAGAAGAATGCCAGCATAAAATGCGAAACGATTGTTATGTCCACTGACGTGTCCAATAAACTACAGTAATGACTTTATTTACCTGTGCTTGGTGTCGGGCTCGGATAACTCGTCATTCTCTGAGTTGTATTGTAATCTTCTCTGTGACGTAATAACCTGAACATTAATTTGTAATTTTCTGAAACCACTATAAGATTGGATTTTTCTATAAATTTCTCAGAGGAGGACTATTCTGATGTACATGAAGTGAAAACATAAACACTAAGCATTTAATTTACCAATTCGCTACAGCAATTTTTATCGCCGTGGCATATATGACCTAGGGAAACGTTTCCCGACCCTGGAAGAATTTAAAAATTTTGGAGGAAGTAATTTCACTTTGTATTTTCGTGTAATATTACTATTTTTACTTATTGTTGTAAAGAAAGGGTTATCGAAGAGGTTATTTATTGGACACGTAGTGGACACAGCAATCGTTTTGTTGTTATGTTGTTCCTAGTCTTGTTCTTGTTCTTCTTTGACACATTTGAAAAAATCGCTTCTCTCTTTGATTACTGGACCAATTTCTTTAAAATTTTTAGTGATTGAAGATAGAATTTTTCTCTAAAAGACTATTACTTTTTTTCGCTATGACGTCATCAAAATTATGTGGCTCTACGTGTCCATATACTTGAGCATAGCTCTCTTGTTATTTACGGAGCCCCATAATGAGTTTATGAAAATGAAAACCCACATTGTTGTTCAGTGGCTAATTTCCCTGAGTAAATTAAAATTTCTTTATTTAATGACTAGAATGTATTTCCTGCTTTGTATTTAAAAAATAATTTGTATTCTTATGAGTAAACGGATAGCTCGCGGCACTGGGTCTTAGTACGGAGAGATTTGGGAACCTATGTTGCATTGGTTATATTTGAGATTACATTATGAACTATTCAAAATGTACAAGGTCCAGAGTATATGAGATGCAGTCATTGTGGATGAATGATTTGTTAAAGATTGAATAACAACTGCAAATAGAGTTTTTAGGAATTAGGAGCTTGAAATGGCGGCAAAGGGAAGAACGTGTCAAGAAAGGTTGAGAATCATTGGTCTACTCAACAATTTTCACCGAAGATCCGCAAACAAAACTTCAAAATAATTTGGGTCCGGTCTTTCCAGAAATGATATTCGGCATCCTTAAAAGCACACTTCATCGACCGGCTAAGGATTATCAGCTAATCAAGATTGTTTATTATGGTGTTATAGTTCTTTTCATATTGTAATCAAAACTATAAAAGTTATTTTTATAAAATGAAACTTCAAAAGTGGGGCTAATGATCTAAAATAAAGATCGTGGTGCGATCCGACTCAAATACTCGAAAGGTCCGGATTCGGACAACGGTCCGCCAGTTGAGTAGCACATATGTAAGGTATGCACATATGGAATGTAAGAAAACCTACATTTTTCAATTTTACAAATGACCATTCCCCAATAACTGGCGTACACACCTGCATTCATCGCAGTCACCCTGTCCATGGAACACTAGATTTGTTATCGCTCGATTCATCACTGGATCGCACGGAAAATTGGAGAGACTCTCTTTCTGTGTTGCCTGTGATAAGAATCTCTTATTTAGTTCCATGTGAGATTTTTCAAAGTAAGCAGTAAACAACCAATAATGAGATAAGATATACATATTAAAAGGAATCAAGTTAAGCTCGAACACTTTTTTTTAGTGATACAATGCTTGACTTTCTTACGAGTGCCACTGCTTGATAATCAGTATTGATTTTTCGCGCGCCCCTAAATCCTCAGATACCATTTTTACGTTGTGTTTGTACAAAGTGTATTTACATGATTGTGAAAAAAGGAAACTAATTACTGTCGCATCGTGCTAATCATTAGGAATTTGCTTGCCATCGCACCTCTGATTGCCCTGTGCTGGTTCGAATCCCACTGGAAGATAATTATGTGTGACAAGGATAGAATTGCTGCATTCCTCGCTGTGAATAGTTTACATCTTGAATACAACCTGCGGCCCACAAAAAAAACAGTGCGGCCCGCGTAGAAGGGCCAATTTTGAATGATTTGCGGCCCGAAATAAATTTTGAATTTGGTTTGATAAAGTATGTGTGAATATATAATTCAAATCCCTTTGCATTGCAACTTGCAAAGCCTGTAGCTGAGTCCAATTTATTATCTATGACGTTACAATGCCATAGCAGCTAGTGCGAAGCAAACAACGCATGTCATAAGATAAATAAACCTAATTTTTGTGCCGAAACTAGAAAGCCTATGTTAAATAAAGTTGCGGCCCGGTTCACCCAGTTACTTGTATCTGTCCCTCCTGCTTTAAAGGTTGCACACCCCTGTTTTAGGTCAACGCTGGTCTGTTAGGGCTTCTCCACCAAGTGAGTGAAATGTTTTCTATTACTTTAGATTGTTCTACCTTCAGTTCCATCTCGATCCTTTCTTGTTTACTCGATTTCGACGCGTGTTTCCTCGACCTATAGTATTCTATGACGACACAAATGATTCCGCAAATTGTGAGGACAACCCAGATGCCTGGAAATATGGACAAATTTAGATTAAAATCATAATTGTCTCTTTTTTCTTCTTTAGGTGACCCCAAAGTATGTGCACCAAGATGGCGCAACACCTGAACATAATATGTGTATTCAGGATGTGTGTCACCTTGGTGCACATAGTTTCGGAGCGCCCTTCTTTAAATACCAATAATCAAAATCAATTGGCGCAATAGTTGCGAAGAAAAACAAATTTTTAAAACAACAACAATAAGAAAACTAAAACGACAATTTAACAAGTGGACCATTTATACATTTCGTGTCCAAATATGGCACTTGACAGTGAAGGGCATTGTCGATTGAAAATCTATCCCTTTTGCCTTTATTTCTCATGTTTGAAAGCACCTTTTCTCGCGTAAGTGCGCCGTGAGTTTATTCCCTGATAATTTGACGCCGCATTGATAAAAAAAAGTCATAACGCCCCAACATTCTGTAATGCAAAATAAACTCACCCAATACAACCCATCCGGGTACATACACTTTCACCCCAATCAGTAAAATCAGACTCATTGTAAGGAAGGCGAGATTCACGGCCAGATATAGGACGATAATCTTCCAATCATATTGAAGGTAGAAGCCGCCTCCGCTGCTGGACTTCCCGATGCGAAATTTACCGAGTTTTGTGTCCTGTAATATATTTAACAGAATATATATAAATTCTAAAAAAAAGGGTTTTGGTACTCCCGTATAGTATGCGTACCAGGTTAGGATTAGGCCATAATTTTATTCAGATCTTCCTTATTTTAGTTTTGTCACAAGTTCGAGACTGTCTGTGTTAGCCAAGTGAATATACCGCTACCCATAGGTTTCAGTCGCTTTACATATACCTTGATGTAAAGTAGGCGAACAAAATTAGTTACCTCCATATTGCTACACGCACTTCTGCGACGCCGGTATTTTTGGGTGCAAGAAGGCGAGAGCAAACAATACTGGTTATCAAGCAGCGACACCCTTATTTAAATCTAACAGTAATGAATAAATCAAACAATGCTTATTAAAAGAAGTTTACGTCAAAATACGACGAGACGACCTGGCTTTACCTAGAAGACGCACGATCCAAACGAAACTGGATAGCGACTTCAAGAGCCAATATGCGAGTAACCATGGAAACCAGGGGTGGGCAAGGTTTTCGGACCAGGGGCCAAGATTTTTGCCCACCCAGACTGGCGGGCCATATAAGTGTGGCCATGTAAGTGTGACGTAAAAGTTACATTTCATAAACAATATTCACAGTGTTACAAAAGCAAAATTGGAAAACAATAAGCTTCGTGCTAAAACTAAATTTAATCACAATGTAAACAAATTTCTTAAGCTTTTTTTTTTAACAAAAACATCTAAATTTGGTTTTAGTTTGGTTGTGACAACGTCAGGCGGGCCAGATTAAATTATCCAACGGGCCGGATTTGCCCGTGTCAGATGGAAACCGTAGCAGAAATATTCTGGGGGTCACAAGAAAAAACCTTCACAATGTACGATTCGCGATGTCTGCATTAAATTAACTGTGAGTTGTTCAGTTTTTTGACTGTATTGAGTTTGTTGTTTTTATTTCGTTTGTCGGTTTTTTTTTATAATAATTAGAGAATAAACAAGAGAGCTATGCTCAAATATATGGACACGTAGCGCCACCCAGTGGCAATAATTTTGATGACGTCATAGCGAAAAAAAAAGTAATAGCCTTCTGGAGAAAAATTTTATCTTTAACCACTGAAAATATCAAAGCAATTGGTCAAGTATTCGAAGAGAAAAGCGATTTTTTAAAAATGGAGACGGAGACAAATAACAATAACAATAACAACAAAATTTTGAAACGATCGTTATGGCCACTAAACGTGTCCAAAAAACAGACCGAAACATATTAAACCAAAACGGAGCATTCATACAGAATCACAAAGTGGTGTTAAAAGTCTTTGGAAGAGATAACATGAAAGTTTGATGAACCTACTGGTCTAAGCCAGGATGGTCCAAACCCAAGCCCGAGGGCCACATGTGGCCCGCCGCTTCATTATCTGTGGCCCGTGTCACATTCGGCGAGTGATCCATAAATCGCATTTCGCGTTGTTTCGTAATAAAATTATTCAGAAAAATCTTTTGACATATTGTTACATCACTAATGTCACTGAATTGACTAGTGTTATGGCTAGCCGAGGCAAATAGCGAAGTCGAATGATGTGCTTGGCAGTCTAAATTATTATATGGCTTTCTATCTTTTTGGTCGGGAATATATGCTTACAATATAGGCATCATAGAAAAATCAAATGCGGATATTAGCCTGTGATGGCTATGTCTGATAACTATGCGTTTGCAAAATAAAAGTGTTTGTTTTGTATTGCATTGTTCACCTATTCTTGGCACTATTGTGGCCCGCAAACAATGAAAAAATAAATTTGTGACCGCGGTGCCGACAACCTTGGATCACTCTAAGTCTCTAAGCCAGGGATCGGCAACCTTTTGTCGCTCGCGGGCCAAATTAAAGGATGCAAGTCATTGGCGGGTTTCACATATTTTTAGAATGTTAAAAATCGAATGGATGGCCGATGAATCACATTATATCACACAGATCAGAAGTTAAATTTTAAGCAGCGCGCGAAGACTGACCATTTGATTAACCATGACCATTTGACCATTAATTAAACCATTTGCACTTAGCATCAACTTTTCTTCGTTTTGTTGTCATTTGTCTAAATCAGGGGTCACAAACTCAATTTACCTGGGGGCCGCCGACACGGAGCCTTAGTGAGTCCGGGCCGCATCCGGTTTTTCACAATAAAAGCATTCCGCAATGGACCTTTCCCCGAACATTTTTGTTTATTCCATAACATGGGCTAATCAGCAAGGTGCAAAAAGTGACGTAACAATAGATTTTTTCGCAAACGCTCAGACACTTGTCACTCAGAAAGATTTTCAGGCATGTTTGTTTGTAAACATTACCTCGTTTTTGCATGCTATTTGTTAGTTTTGGGTTGTGTTTCAGAAATTCAAGTATAAATCAAGGAACTCAATGATCATTCTGATTGCTTGGGCGTTGTAGCTTAATTGCAGTAATCAAAAATTAGTCTAGAAATAGCTGTGATAGACTAGGCTAAACTTTTCTACCGGTACTGTACTGTTGAAAAAACAGGTTGTTGAATGTTTTGAATCAAAATGATGACGTGAAACATATAACCCAGTTTATAGGGTTCAACTCGCGAAGCCACCTTTAAAATAAGCACCAAGAATTTGCAATGGTAAGGATAAGAAGTTTTCTTCGGGGTCAAAGGTCCATCGAATATCATGCCCACAGGTACGGTACTAGTAGGTTACCGTACCGCATATTCTTTTCGGGGGATAGATTATAAAATATTTTGTTTCGCTCTACTTGTCCCGATCATATATTAAATGCGTCAATCATTCTAACTGAGTTGAGTGATTTACGGGCCGCACTAACATTAAACTTTCATACCCAGGCGGGGGCCGCAAACTATCGTCCTGCGGGCCGCAACTGGCCCGCGGGCCGCGAGTTTGAGACCCCTGGTCTAAATTATATTTAAATTATAATCTCATTAAACGAGTAATTGTGAATTATATACTTGTTACGTTATAATATAATTTAGTCTACACGTAAATTCTTCTGCGTAAAGAATATAATCGACAAAACAGCTATAATTGGTTGCTATAATTTAGTGAAGCGTCGCGGGCCGGATTATATTGTTACGCGAGCCGGATCCGGCCCGAAGGCCGTAGGTTGCCGACCCCTTCTCTAAGCCACTGGTTCTCAACAAGTGGGCCATGGCCCACTGCTGGGCCACAGGAGCATTTTTAAGTGGGCCACCCACCTATTAAAATTGCTAGAGTTGTCGAGTTAGTTAAATTTGGTGGTAACAGTAGTGGATGATGCAGTTTTTTTGTTACAGGGTGATATTTTCTTCCAATTATTATTAAGTTAAAAATGTATTTGTTTTTCTTGAAGTTTCTCCTCCGCATGAAATGTCTAAGCTATGTGAACCCCAATACGAGTCGAATAAAATCCAATTTACAAGCATGAAGTACTGACACGTTTACGTATCAGTGTCTGTCGTTTAAAGCTATATTGAGGATAAGGTATGAAGGAGGAAAATGAATCGTTAAATTCGATTTTATAACGGTGACTCGCATCCCAATTACTGAGTTAAACGTTTCGACAAAAACAGAGAAAGATGAATATACTAACCCGGAATTGAGGCAACACTTGTGAGTTTTCATTCGGCTGAGACATATTGGGGCATTACTGTATAAGTGTACATAAGCTGAGAAAATAAAAATAAATTATTATTCTTCCCAACACGAAATGCACCCCTGTATTCCAGAATTCTTTTCAGCTTTAGTGCCTCCGCCCTTCTCAAGGCTTGTAATAAATTGAACGTCATTATCTTAGGCATCATTGGGTGCTCACCCAAAGTATGTTATAGCAAGAATGGGTGACTTAACTGCCTTGTTGCTTATTAACACAGATATATTTCTATAACGTTTTTGTCTGCACAGAGTTAGACTTCCTCGTACAAGCTTCATCTATAGTAAATCATTTGGAATCTAAACCATGCCGCCAAATTAAATGAGTGAACACGATTATATTGAGCGATTCAAGTGTCTTGCTGCATAACATAGATTATTTCTGCGGAACTAACTCCTTCTTCTATACCTTTGCGCAAGCGGATTCGTATGCATATAATACAAGGTGGCTGTGGCAAGGTGAAGATAATTATTCTATGCAATTGAAGAGTATTGCGGCACGTTAGAAATATATTTCTGCCTGAATGAGAACGTTTTACGTTATTTTGGTTCAATTTTAGGGAACGTTTTATTACACACCCATAGCATAATTTCATGATAGTTGCAGTTAACAGTCATTTTTACGAAAAACTATGGTAACAATTGAGCAAAAGCTGTTTCCTTCACCAACAAGTCTATTTATCTGAAACGAATAACTGGCTAACTAATCCCATTCCCACCATGAATTGGTAACCGGACGAGAGGCCGTGGTTCGCTATCATATCTTTTTTTAACCCAGAATGGCCCTTGGTTCATAAGAATCAAATAAAGTCTATGACATAATCTACTTTGATAGTATTATCGTCTAGTCGGATTTTCTTTCTCTCTGGATAAATATGTAAATTTTTTTCTAAACCCAGGCTGAGTGATGTCCATTGGTCCGTAATGACCGTAGATCAAATAAAGACTATCCATGAAAACTGCGACACATGCTGCTTATGATCGAAACCGACTCAACCCTGCAATGGCGGTAACCATGTCGAAATTATACGCATTTATATTCGATCAAGCTTGAATGAAGGCTAAAATACGTTGTTGATGGGCACGTATGTACATTTTCAACATGGCGAGAGTATAATTACTGTCTGATACTGCTGTAATTCTAATCCATCACATGCATTTTGAGGTAACTTCGATAAGCGAGGTTTTTTGTGTATTTTTGCCTCACAGGAAGCTAGTGACTTTGTCTATGCTTGCGTCAGGGGTTAGAAGTGTTAAGTTCGTTAAGTTCACATTTATTAACGTTTTTTTTCAGAGGGTAAAATAAGTCGAGTTGTCGAAAATAAGTCGAACAACCAACACACAAAAAAAAAGACGGAATTTTACTCAATGCGAAACCTAAGCTTAGGCAATGCTTAAAAATTCATTTTTAATTCTATCGCGGGCCTCCTAAAACAAAACCTGAACAAGACGATAACACTTCTATCAACGAGAACGAGAATAAGTTTCACCCCTGTGTCTGTGCCAGAAGACGCTCCTTTCTAAATAATATAACGGATAAGGACATTCACTAAAATACCACAATATATTGGAACTCCATGGAAATATGAGGTGAGACACCGATTAAGAAGAGACTTGAAAAATATAAATATATCCTCTTACGGAAACAGTTGGAGATCTCACGTACTGCAATAATACATTATACATGACAGGCGGTATAATCTGCACCCTAATCAATTTTGGAAACCTTAAATTCTTGGAAACGAATAAAAAATCGTTTCAAATTGCATTATGAGCCACTCAATAACCACAAATTCCTCTAAATAAATGGCGAACGCATTTGAAAATGCGAGAAAGCCATTTCCATAAACGACCTAACTCATCAAAGGTATTGAGGTCGAAGCATTCGAATTGCTAACCTAATATACGGAATATGATGTAATAGGTGTTTCAAAAAACTTCGGTTATGCGGAATTCACTATTTCATAGATGTTTCCTTGATCGAGAAGATATTTCCTCGACCCTTGACCCCAGAAAGTTCTTCCTATACTTTGCCTATATAGAAAAATTCTGAATGATTATAACCTAATATACGGATATGATGTAATAGGTACTTTAAAGAAATCCAGTTATATGACTACGTGACTTCATGAGCAATGTGAAATATTACGTCACAATCTGATTGAGTGGTGAAATTCCTTAAATGTCACTCCTCCAATATTACTTTGGACTAGACCAGAGGTCGGACCCATATATGGCTCTTTTGGTGACGGCATATGGCTCCCAGAAAAATACAATATTCTAAGGCTAAGTTCACTATTGTTACCAGGTTTCTCTTTTATAACCAAAAAATTGGCAGAAAATGTGCCAACAGTTAAACAGCGAGCGCTCAGCGCATGTCTATGTTATGCGGAAATTGCCAGACAAGCATTGTAACAAAACTAGGGGATTCTGGAACATATTTTGTGATATCACGAAGCGATAGAGTCGCGGAGCAATGAAGGAGCAAGAGTATTCCGTCCGTTTGTACTGTTTATTCGTCACATTTAGATAGGACTAGCAAAACTAATTTTTAAACACTACGGAGATGCCCAAAAGAAAGGACGTTACATCTGAAATGAGCAAACTACGGGCCAAATCTGGTCCGTTGGATACTTCAATCTGTCTCGCCTGACTCTGACACGGCCAGCCAAACTAAACCCACAATTCCCATGTTTTAGCTTTAAAATAGGAATGAAGGAATTTGTTGAAATTGCGATAAAATTTAGTTTTGGCATGATGCTCATTGTTTTCGACTTTTGTTTTTGTAACACTGAAAATATTGTTCAAAAAATGTAACTTTTTGCGTCACGCTTAGCTTACACGGCCCGCCAGTCTAGGTGAGCAAAATTTTAAATCCCTGGTTCAAAAACCCTGCCCACCCCTGCGCTAAACTGAAAGTTTATTTATATCACCAAACGGCTTTCTGTACCTTTTATATTCTTCTCTGAATTCTCCAAGACTAACTAGCGACTCGCTCAAACTTTCGTCTGATGACAAAATGTTTATTCCCGATGGAGCACAAACAAGCTTTGTGACGCGACAAAAGTTTAAAATCAAATCATTTACGTCGTCATAATTGAATAAGACCGACGCATTCATACGCAACAATATTACCACACTAAACGATTGAAGCCGCAAAACGGGCGAATTTGCGCCCATTGAAGTGAAATTACCCGTGTGGGTTCACTGTTAAAATAATTCAGTATATACAGTAGAATTTATGAGTAATCCCGCCCTTTTGTACCTTCAATGTGCCATCTTGTTCAGGGACGTGACGGATGGCCTATTGTGTTGGCACTCTTATCAGTGAATTTCTTGTATTTTTCTCGGAAAGCAAAGCCGACGAGACGCCCTAATCGTATGACAAACCACGGCCTCTCGTTTGGTTGCTAATCTAGTTAGTTAGTAAATTTGAAAAGTGGGATAATTCTTCGTGAATGTTTATACCGTGAAATAACAGTTAATGATTTTATTTTTAATAGCGTTGTAAAAACGTGGCTTTGACGCTCCACAGACCTCGCAAATTATTTATCAGAAGAAAATGTCATAATGCTGATTGCTTTTAATGGCGCTTTTAAGATTATTCAGTAAATTTAAAAGTTAATCAATGATTACTCAGATCAAGGGGTTTCCCTAAGTTATCTAACTCACGACTGATTCACTTCCTGTGATGCAAGTAACGACGTAATAAAAGAAAATTTGGATTTTTATGATCAAAGCCACCCGCCAAAAACAACACCCCCGCCAATGCTCAAAATAAGAGAATCAATAATTATCCAGTTGGGGTTAGTATAGCAGATCGGGCTGGGATTCAAATTTTTAAATCATTTCTAACTCTGACCCTGACTGGATAATTACTAATTATTTATAGATTTTAATCGGTAAGTATGTTGATAGGTATTTGTCTGTTTGTCTGTCTGTCTGTTAGATGCACGCGATATCTCACGAAAGCGAGACTGAATCTGCTCCAGATTTTGCATGTGCATTCACCATAAGTCGGACCAGAAGCCTATTGATTTTGAATGAATTATGTCGTATAATTAGCGAGTTATTAATCAATTAGTAATGGGACACAAGGTGTCACTATGGAGTAAGACACTGTTTTGGGGGATTCCCTAACTTTCGATCGATAAGTCTTCGGTCTCTGACCGATATTCTCGTTTGTTATTTTAAAACGTGGCGGGGATGTTTATCTCAAATATCACATTTTTGCATTAGTGTACAAAAAGCTCCGAAAATTTCACTTTGTTAACATGAAATTACGATAGAAGAAAATTTTAAAATAAATATACACACGTTTAATCAATATGAGATAATAGAGCGAGACGATAATGAAGCAAGTGACTGAGTGCTACATATCGCAAGTCGTACTTATTTACTTAGATTCACTTATTTTATGTCAAGTGCTAAATACGGGTTAAATGTTCAGAAAATTGAGTGATATATTGTGACTCACTTTAAAATATTCTCTTCTCATCTCTTGGCAAATCACGGGCAACCAATGAAATGGCAAGTTACTACTGATACTGATTAGTAGAATGATGGCGCCGGAAATGCCCGTGTGGGTTCACTGCTAAAATAATTCATTAATTACAGCAGGGCTACTCAACTGGCGGACCGCGGTCCGAATCCGGACCTTTCGAGTATTGAATTTGGACCGCACCTAATTATTTATTTTGGATCATCAGCCCCACTTTTTGACTTTCCTATCATAAAATGACTTTCATAGTTTTGAATATATAGGAAAAGAAATATAACACCCTAATAAACAATTTTAATATGCTACTAATCATTAGTCGGTCGAGGAAATGCTCGTTTAGAGATGCCGAAATATCAGTTCTGGAAATACCGGACCCAAATAATTTTGAAGTTTTGTTTGCGGACCTCCGATAAAAATAGTTGAGTAGCCCTGATATACAGTATAATTTATGAGTAATCTTGCCCTATTGTACCTTCAATAACTGAGCGAGAGGCCATGTTCGCGACTTGATTAATACGCTCATATGTTGAAGGTTGAATTCTGTGAAAGAATTATATTCAAGCCAGAGGGTAACCAGCTCAACAATTTTTGGGGCCCATTTTTTTTTAATACGACGCTTACTCGCGTCTTTCGCTCCAGAAGCCAAGGTACAAAAGATACAAGAAGCCACTGATATCTAATAATACCTTTAACGAGCATATCGGTCGGAGATGAAGGAAGCTTCGATGAAGGAATCTAAGACATGGCGAAGATAACTTTAGCGTTTAAGCTTTGTCAAATTTCGACCAGAAGTAATGCTACATAAATATATTTCTGTTAGTGTTAGGAAGGCTGTTGAACCTGGTATAATTTATTACGCAGATGTTGTTAAATTTTTACGCAAATAAACATAATTCCTCCACCATCAAGTCCATGCATCTGAAACAAATAACTGGTTAACATTGTTATCTTTACTCTTGCTACAACACCCTGCAATATGAGGATACGGATTCACAAATCCAAAAACAAGGATAGTTGGTCAGTCTCGCGTAACCACGACCATACTTCTGACCTATGACGCATTTTTTTCAATAAACACAAAAGATGACTTGTTTCTTAAAGAAAATTAGTCCCGTTGTTTTCAGAATAGGCAATGATAAATTTAAACGTTATAGTGTTTTTAATCCTAATTTAATACAAGAGAGCTATGCTAAAAAATATGGACACGTAACAAGGTGTCGCTATTTTTATTCTGGCACATAAAAACGAATCTATTGAAGTCCACAGAAATTTTAGTAATAAGTAAAAGAAATAGCCTTCGGCAATAAAAACAATCTTTAACCACTAAAAATTTGAAAGCAATTGGTCCAGTATTTGAAGAGAAAAGCGATTTCATAATGACGAAGGAGAAGAATAACAAGAACAACAACATGATATCGAAAGGATCGGTATATACACTGACGTGTCCAAAAATACAACAGTAAGCTATCTAAAAAAGACATTGGGACGGCTAAATCCCAACCCGGAAATGTATCGGTATTGTCTCATTGGTATAGACTTGAAAAGGTTATGAGCGTATAAATATTTTTAAAATTCTGTATCATAATTTATGTAATCAAAAATTGTTTTTTTAAATCTTCTCCTCGGTGTTATATGAATACTTTCGCGAATGCGTCAACTTCGGTAATCCGGTTTGAATCGGATATAAAATAGGTCGCGACGCATGAGCGAACAGCCACGTCAGTAGCGAAAACAATTTTCAAGTTTAGTTTAGGTTTTTGTCAACGTTTTTTCAAGTTTTTCGGTCAATTTTTGGTCGAGTTCAGTCATTTCCGGGACTTTTTATAACGCCAAAGCACTAAAAATATTCTATGAATATAGGAAAATGCAAGTTTCTCAAAACCCGTTGTCGGCGTGTCTTGTACACGTCTTGCCGTTTTGTTTCTGTTGCCGCGTGGCTTTTCACGGATCGTGAATTCGAGATTGCCTCCGGCGGGTTATGGATTTATGTATTAGAATGTTATGTACATTAAGTTTAATGACTGTACCAATCAAGTCAAAATATAACAAATAGTTGAATATGGTCGCAAGTGCTGAGCTCTTTCAGTCTGTCAGTTCAGCAATTTGTAGCAGAATATAATTTAAAACTGAAGTCAGTAAAATCAAAAAACTGATCTAATCAACTTTCTGGCTTTGGTACTGTAGTACGGTACAGCAGCACTGCAGTAAGATTTGGCTGAAATAAGAAAGTAGCAGCCCTGACAGTTCCACTTGGATAAGGATATTCTGACCAGTCTGGCACAATTTCAGAATTCCTAGATTCCAAGAATAGCCCCCATATTCTGATATTGCATTGCTGTATTGGAAGACATGAATTATAACAGTGATTTCACTGTTATTTCTGTACGTCTTTTACGAGACAGTCTGGGCCGTTATTCCGGTGATACCTAGTTGGCAAACCAGTATTGTGCAACAAGCTAAAAAGGGAACGCAATCTAAAAACGTCATCATTGAATTCCACAGGAAAAAATATTCCGATTTACCAAAGAAAAAAAATTTACTGTAGCATTCAGGAGTTTTTAGCGAAAGAACATGATTTGGCCATGTGACGGCCTACGCACGTCACAGCTAATTTAGATTAATATTGAGAAAAATATGGCGCGATCTGACGAGTTTCATTGACAAATCGAGTGTTATTTTTATTGAACCGAATGTTGGTACATTTTGGAATTGGAGAAGTGTGCCATACTGAAATACTACATTTTAAACCGAACTATTGCTGTATTGAGTTACTACAAGGTATTACACCCCTTTTTCTGAAGTGACTATACAGGTGTCTAATTTTCAAGTGTCATCTTTTAGTTTGTCCAACTTGTAACTATTTCTATGCCCGACACGGACTCATAACAGTGACTTGTTTAAACATAACAAAAAGCCACAGTTCGCCATATATGATTAAGTCAACTCATCGGCTTTCCTTGCTTCTTCGACTGATATTCTATCATATAATTAAATCATCTTGTTATCTTTATTCTCCCACAAAATAAATATAAGAACCCTATTTTTATAAAAATTGAATATCTCACAACTTTATTTCGATATCGACAAGGAATGATGACTGAACATACAATATCATATAATGTGAATGAATCATCTTACCAGCTTCCTCTCTCCCAAGAGAAATATAAAAAATTACATCTTATGATGAAGTCATTTTATCAGCCCCCTCATGATTATACTGAATTCTATGGTTTAATTATTATTATTTTCGTTTTGTTTATAGAACTTCAAATACTTTAAATAATAATGGGAGCGGGGAGTAGTATTGAAATCCCTGGTGGAGGTACCGAGGGTTACCATGTCTTACGTGTCCAAGAGAATTCACCCGGCCATCGTGCTGGTTTGGAACCGTTCTTCGATTTTATCGTAATGATCGGAAACACAAGATTAAATCAAGACGATGACAGATTGAAAGACATTTTGCGAGCGAACGTTGAGAAACCGATAAAAATGCTCGTTTACAGCAGTAAAAGTTTACAATTGAGGGAAGTCACTCTCACTCCTAGTAGTGTTTGGGGAGGACAGGGTCTACTCGGAGTATCAATTAGGTTTTGCTCGTTTGAAGGAGCAAACGAGAACGTCTGGCATATCTTGGATGTTGAACCGAATTCGCCTGCTTATTTAGCTGGTGAGATTTTAATACACATGTATTGTAAAAAATGGTACTCCTGTAGTGTGTGTACCAAGTTAGGCCATAATTTTGTTCTGATTTTCTTTATTTTAGTTCTATTACGAGTTCCGGGTCCTGTCTATATTAGCTAAGTGAATATACATACCCCTTGCCAGTAGGTTTCAGTCCCTTTACAGAAACTTGATGTAAAGTAGGCGAACGAAATTAGTTATCTCCATATTGGTACACACACATCTAGAGTGTTTTAATTCTGTCAGTTTTTTAGACATTGGTTGGCCCAAAATTGTGGGCAGGTTGTCTACAATATTCTTGCAGTCAGTGCATACGGATTTTCCTATTCAAATATTGGCATTTTTTGGTATTTTATCCATAGCAGCTCAAAAGTTATAAGCCTGAAATATGCACAAAGTTTTGTACTTCTCGGTGTCGTATAAAGCCCGCTCTTATATTGTTTCATAGAAAATGGAATTAGCTTCAAAATTAAGTATCTGACTCAGCCCCGATTTTAAATTTAAATTTGTGAATATGCCAACTTATGTGGTCGTTTGTGCGCGAAAACAAGCTCACATATTATGGGATTGCATTGATAAAATTTACATAAAGTATGAATAGATCCTTTTCTTTTCATAATTCAGTGTTAACAAAGTCAAATTTTTTTTCAATTTGTCGTGATACACCAAGTAAATATGGCATAAGTTTGTAATGTTCAGGAACCTTTGGTGATTTTTTGCCACCTTCCAAACTATAAACGCTTGAGTCACTACATAATTCTATAAAAACACTCAGCTTTGCTTTTAATGATACGATTCATCAGTTATTCAATGCACCCACCACATTAAATATTAAAGAAACCAACAAACGAAAGCAAAGTATGAATAAATTATTGTCACTTTACTTTATTAAATTAATGTAGTCGCAACGAATATCCTGTGAAGGGCTCGTGGCCCTAAGAAAACCGCTCGGAGTGCCCAGTTTGAGAACCATAAATTAATCCTAGTCTCTCTTTTTATCCAGGACTTCGTCCTTATTCTGACTACATCATCGGAGCAGATTCTCTTCTGAACGAACAGGACGATTTATTTTCACTGATTGAATCACATGATGGAAAGCAATTGAAGTTATACGTTTATAATAGTGACACAGACAGTTCAAGGTATCACAATTTTTCGAATTTTTATTCGGAAAAAACATTTCATGATTGCTGGTAATTAATCAACTGTTTTATTGGAGTTGTCGTCACGTTTTTGAATTTTGGAGTTTGAAAGCAGGACTAAATGTTGAGCTTTGAGTTATTAATAAAGTCAAAATTTGAGACATTCACTGGTGCGTAATGCACCACCAAAGATCTATATTTTTTGTGTAAATCTCGACATTCCAGTAGTGGCAGGTACTTTTGCTCAGAGATGAGTCCACTCCACTGGAATGAGTGGCCGTAAATTTGCTCAGAAATGAGCCTCCTTTACTCTTTTGAGTGAGTGCTCGTGACTTTGCTCAGAGATGCATCCCTTTATTTCTGATTGAGTGCTCGTAACTTTACTCGGAGATAAATGTTCTTTTATTCTGAGCGAGTGCCCATAACTTTGCTCAGAGATGAGTCTCTTTACTTCTGAGTCAGTGCCAGTTACTTTGCTCAAAGATAAATTTTCTTCTGAGCGAGTCCCTGACTTTGCTCAGAGATGAGTCTCCTTCACTTCTGAATGAGTGCCATTGACTTGCTTTGAGCAGGTTAATCCTATGCAGAACCAAGGGGTTTTAGAATAATTTATGTGCTTTTTTGGATATTAACTTCGCCTTCTTGTTTCAGAGAAGTTGTTATAACTCCCAATAGTGCGTGGGGAGGGGAAGGCAACCTTGGTTGTGGAATTGGCTACGGATATCTGCATAGGATACCGACGGTTGCAAGAGGTTTGTCTTTCCTTCAAAATTTTTGAATTGAATTCTGGATAGGTAGTTCTCTGTACAGCATAAGTGAGATTGCAAAGTGGTTTTTTGAAACAAACATTTTTTGAAACGTTCCTCCCTTGTCTACTATTAATTTCCTGATCCCCCCCGCTATGCATAAAAACTTTGTTTTCAGTTGTTATGCTATCTTTATCTGAGACTTTGCCTTGCAATACGTGCAACTTAACAATTTTTGTACATTTTCAATGGTTTACGATGTCTGCTTCTATATGCATTTCGATGATACTGAAAGGTATAAAATATTAGTAATGCTAGATGCAAACTAATGTATAGAAAGTAAAAACATTCAAATTCTTACTGGTGGGGAAACGTTGTCAAAGCTATGAACTCTCAAATAAGTTGGCATTATAGGTCATAGGTCATGGATTTTGGGTTCAAATTTCACGCCCCCACTTCACCCGTGGTGTTATAAATTGGACAGGCAATGCTGAATTAAAAAAAAAATCTTGTCGTTCCAAATAAAGGGTGCTTTTACCTAGAAGGGGTTGTTTTAAGATGCAGTAAATGTCATATATGAAAAGTATTGACTTCGATCATTTCAAGCTAACATCCATTGCAAGGGTATATTCAGTAGATGATTTTTTTCTATCATATTTCCTCCCCACGAACATCAAAAGCCTCACTGGGCAGGAAAATTCCTCTCTTCCTGGGAAACGTTGTCCTACCTTATGCTAAATCAAACTATTTTTTCACCTATAGATCCATCTCAGCAGACAGATCCTGGCACTCTCAGCTCAGTAGCCGTGGCCCCTGCTGTCCCAGCCCAGCAGTTAGTACAACCAGTGGACGGGTTCTCAGAGGTGAGTCATCAGTGTTAACTCAGTATAAACTATAATCAGGGTTGTCCAAAACGAATCAAATATTCGAATATTGAAGTATCAAATTAAAGGCTGATTTTCAAATAATTCCGAATGATACAGAATTTTTGCGTTTCATCACGCATATTGTTGCGACACATTTGCATGGTTGCGTGGTGGACATTGCCGCCCTTTCCATATAAGGCTTCTAATTTACACATTCATTTCTCTTACATGAAAATTATTTAGTGTTGAAATTGTTATGGTACCAATTAATTGTCGCAAGTCGGCTTTTTGGCTGATAATTTTGATGATGATAGTGAAAGTCAACAAAATATTCATATTCGTATTCGATATCATCATTCAAAATTATTATTAATTTAATTTTGTCCAATGTTACTCATGGTTGCATCAACAATCTGTGGACATAAAATGCCTGATTATTAATAATTTATGATTCATATTTTCGTATTTACAAAATAATAAAAGCATTTATACTCCAAAATAGCACGCAATGTGTGGTAAACTGCCCGGTTGTAATTAAATTCTTATTCGAAATTTCATTTTCAAAAATAATAATTTCAACTGTATTCGAAATAGTGGACTATTCGGTAACGGTATTGGCCATCCCTACGTATAATAACTAAAATGCCCAAAACATACCCAAAGTAACCCCAAGATACACAAACAGGAATGTGCCCTCAAGTACATGGCTACTTCACCTTCACAGCTGGTTGGTCATAATCAGTCATCTGTGACTTAATGACATCACAGGTCATGCTCGGCCATCTGGGAAATGCTAGTTGCCAGAAATACAATAAATATACAGTTAACATTATTGATGAACGATCAATAATTCAATTATACACTGCCATATTTTATGGACATTACGGCTCACTTTAAATCCTTTATTTTTCTCAAAAATTGATTGTGGCCTTATAAGTCTAATGTATGAATCTGGTAGTGCTTTATCACCTTCTCTCAAAAACTGATAATTGCTTTTAAAAACCATTATGTTTTATAACCCGATACGCCTTTTATGATGAATAAAACCCAATCTAAGGAATTTATTGACAGTGCATCTTATGTTCCGTAAAATATGATATTCCAGATACCAAAAATGAATCAAATAATCGTATACATTTGAAATTGGTTATAATCTATTCGATATAGTAGGTTTTCCTGATTTCGGAATAATTTGAATTGTTTAAAATTGACAGAAAAATTAGTTTTTTCAGCTTCTGATATTCTGAAGTTCTCACTTCTCAGTCGAAATTGATCTGCCGAGCATGGCCCGATTTTCGAATATTTGATATTCCATGTTGTTAAATTAAATCTTCGTATGTATATGGAATAATAAATTTTTCTGACTTCCTGAAGTATATGATTAGGATGGCGCACAACCTGAACTCAAGGTTGTGTACCAGGTTAAGGTTCAGGTTATGCGACATCTTGGTGTGCATACTTCAGGAGTACCAAATTTTTTTAGTTTTAGACTTTGGTCATCCATGTACGGAGGGCAAATAATTACTCTAATTACTCCTATTTGAATCATTAGGCTTTAATTTTGACATTCTCAGGGTGGGAGAAAACCACGTTGCTCAATTATGTGGCAGACCAAGGCGTTTTCAGATAGCATTAATTCGAATTATGTTCAAATAAAATTCCTGGGTATATGGCAACATGCCCCATTTATTTTACAGATAAATATCTCGAACATAACTCCAACCCTATTTTACAGGTTTCTCTCAGTTCCTCCTTGCCTGGGCAGTCCACGGCTCACTATGCCTCAGTGCCACCTCTAGTGTCTGTTCCTATGGCAACGACCGCTTCAATGTTACCCGGCAACAACATTGATCTCAACGTACCAACACTTGCACAGATGCAAGCACCACTACAACCGGCTACGAGTTCTATACCGGGGATTCCCCCTATTACACTCCCCGCGGGCCTCCCCCCTATGCCCCAACTCCCTAACCTGACAATGCCCCCTAATTTAACCATCCCACCCCTGAATTTACCCCCACTTGTAGGAGTTAGCCAAGCCCCACTTTTACCCACAAGTTACGCAATGCCAACCCTATCGAACCCCATTGCAACTGACCCAATTAATATTACCCCAATGCCAGCTGCAGGCCAGGTCACCCTGCCATCTCTGGACAGTCTAAATGCAGCCCTGCCGAAAATGACCCCACTTTTGCCCCAACCTGCGGTTTCCGAGCCCCAAGCCCCAACTGAAGTTGCCGCTTCTCCCCAACAAAATGGCGAAGCATAAAAACAAATAATATAATAATATATAAACTTGAAGCAAAAATGGCTAGCTGCTAGTCACCTCAAGATGGGGTGAGAGAGCTTTTTAACACCCCCTTGTATTTATTATTACGTTAGCGTTAATTTTATATGGTGTTGTATCTTGTATGATCTGGATATCTGTTTAAAGAATGATGGTTTTTCATCTCAAAAGTTTGATCCAAAAGTGTTTAGATTTCATGTGTACTTGCTCAGATTCGTATAAAAAAGGTGCGAGAAATATTCCATCCTTTAAATTCCACGATTTATTCAGTTTTTGAAATTGTGCAATTGAGTGTTTTGTCAAACTTTATCTACTTGAAAGTTCTTACTGGAAAAGATTTGATTTGAAACAAGTTAAATTTGACTGTTTCCAACGCTTCCATCAGCTCCGAATTTGGCGCAAAAGTTCGGTTGAAAGGTTCAAGAAAACTGAAATTGTACAATGTTTAAAATGATAAAAATTGGATATTATATTTATTTGCTTGTAAATTCTCTTTGGGAAAAATGGACATTGTTCTCAGTGTGACAAGTGTCTAAGTAAGATTCAAATTTTACGTATATCGTTGCGAAGAAATTCCGATTGGTTGATTGCCAAAAGGGGCAGGGTTTGTTTCGTCCAACTCCGTCACTCCACAACAATGGTTTCCAAACCGTGGCCCGTGCAACAATTTAATATGGCCCGTCGAACTTTAGTGTAAGAGTTTTTTCGTTCTAGATACCGCTAATTGTTACGTCATTATCACAGTTCAAGTACATGTATATTTGTAACAGTTCAATTATACCGGTATTTTATGTACAGGCCCCTTGATGGCAATTCTCCCTTCCGAGTTCCGACCCGCGAATATCCTCCCACTTCTAAATTTGGTGGCCCAGTCAATCAACTTTGGGGCCCACTGCTCTAAAATTTGCTGCCCTTCGTTGCAAAATAAAAATTTCATTCTGTAAAATTTGTTTACAGCCATTACACATTTATAATTGTTTGTTTTGGAAATAATTCTTATGCAAGTCAGTTCAAAGCAAGGTCCTAAACCCTCTATTGGAAGTAGGAGGATCGTCGGGGAAAAGTTACATTTTTTGGGGCTCCCGAAGTATGCGAACCAAGATGGCGGACATCGGAATGTAATATGTGTACTAGGTTAGGGGTTAGGCCATAATTTTAGGTATAAATACTACGGGAGGCTCTTGGCTAGTCTTCGAACTGATAATATGACTAAAATTGGAAAAAAATTATCACCTAACCTGTTGCCAATGTTACGTTCCGATGTCCGCCATCTTGGTTCGCATACTTCGGGAGCCCCCATTTTTTAAGGATAATGAGAACCGCTGGAGAATGGTGAGGAAACGCAGTTGAGAATCACTGGCTTGGATCCTCGAATTCTTAACCTCCAATGCCAACAATATTAAGTCAAACCCTGAAATAACTTGAACAAAAATGAGTTAAATAGGTATATTGAAGAAAGCACTCTTTAGAGTTTTGTTCAAGGTTTTGGTAGAGATGCCTGTATGTACTGAATGATACTAGACTTGGAGGTATTTCAAATCATTGCTGTCACGGAAACTTAGACTACCGGAATATTTTTTATCCCAAATCTGACTGCCTTAAATTCTACATCAAGTTGTGTAAAGTGATGGAAACCTATGGGCAGGGGTTCATATTCAATTGGCTAACACAGATAGTCCCCGAACTCGTAATAGAACTAATATAAGGGAAATCGGAATAAAATTATGGCCTAACCTTAACCTGGTACACATACTGATACACATCTATCCAGACCAAATTGGCATAAAGGTAGTGGTATCCAATCCTTTTTTCAAGCAACCCAAATTTTCTAAAAAAAAAAATTTGTAAAATCTTGCGGTGCAAGGATATGCTAAATGACATGTAATACTTTTATAGTCGCAAAATTAGATGACTAAGCTGCAATTGTTCGCCTTCATGTGGTGTTGCTTTAATCAAAATTTTTATGCTGTGATATTCTCACATTTATACAATTACTCTCGAGCAACACTTTAATACTAAATATAGAATGAACAATAAAATTTAAACAACGTAATATTAGTAACTTTTTTTTGTTTTTGTTCAAAAACAAGTGATCCAAAAGAAATTTCAAGCGACCCATAAATTGGTAAACACTGTCTTGGAGTATGGAAAGGTAATAATAAATACTATGGCAAACCCTATTTCTTACCCGGTTCCTAGCCTATGTCTTGATGGAGATTAGTTGACTGGCACGTACCAGCCTATTTCTGGTATGTAAACAGTTATTCGGTCCAGATTGTGGGCTTTGACATGTTTGTTTCAGACAAATTCTTTTATCTTTTCAATTCATTTGCAGTTGTATTTATATTGTTAGTTAGTAGGATACCTTTGTACAGCTCAACTTAATTGCAGAATCAATGGAGCGTGACCTGACAGCACTGGCACTTCTAAGAGGAAAATATTCTGGCCAGTCACACTTGATTTAGGATTCTATCCTAGTTTCAAAAATTAATGAAGTGTGACGTGGCAGAATTGGTACATTTCTTTCATGAGTGATTTATTCTGGCTAGTCATGCTTCGTTGATTCTGGTTATCGATGCCCAAAGTAGATAATCATTTAAAACATGGCAAATTTGAAGAAAAACATAATCTAGCTATTTTCCATGCTTGCTTTTATTCCATTGAGAACTTTTTTTATTTGGGGAGTAAAAAATTTACAATCAAGTCAGAGTTGAAAATTTTTTTTTATCATCATTGGAGACTTTGGGAAATGTAACTCCAGATTTAAATAAGAGCATGCCAAGCATGCTTTGGGTTCGACAACCTTGGGGTTGGGGGATGCGCCATTGTAAATTACCCCACATCGTTACTAGGGGTTCTAATAAGGGGTGTGGCCATTGGGGGGTTTGAGGGTCGAAACCCCCCTTTTTGATATAGTCATAGTCAATTTTATTTTTTCCAACCAGCAAAAAAATAACATACAAAATCAAAAGATAAACAAAATTTAACACACATTTTTACTGGGGAAGGGAAGCCGCATTTTTCTATATCATACGTAGAAGTTTATTCCATAGCTTGAAATGCTTTCACCTATACGGTCTAACTTTATTTTCACAAATTTTATAACCTCCCTCCCCCCTTTGAAAATTCCTGGCTATGCCCCTAGTGTTAATAAATCCTAGTACTTTGTTTGGAAGAGTTCAACTAGAAAACTAATTTTGAATGTAAATATTCCTGATGGAACTTTTTTCTTGATATATTTCAACTATCCCATCTCACTGGTACTTTTCTTTCTATGAATTATTATTGTATATTGATGTCTGGCCCAAGCACGATTTTGGGCACTCCAGAAGTGTGTGTACCAATATGGAGGTAGCCTATCTAACGCCTACTTTACATCAAGTTGTGTAAAGGAACTGAAATCTATGGGCTGGGGATATATTCACTTGACCAACACAGGCAGTCTCTAAACTCGTAATAGAACTAAAAAAGGAAAATCGGAATAAAATTATGGCCTAACCTGGTACACATGCTACGGGACTACCAAATTTTATATTACAGTTGCCTAGCTTACATTTAGCTCGATTTATATTAGGTCCATGCTTGTTATATCACTGTATGATGGCTTGTGTTATCTAAAGACCATGCTTGTTTACGTACAATCAAATCATTTTATTATTATTTAGTCTAATAAGCTTGCATTATCCTACAGCCATATCGACGCATCAAAACCAAACAGTGCTAAGTCCACTTTTCCCAAAAATGACATTTTTCAACTGCTGATTTTCCTGGACTTAGCTCTACATTTTGGTCTATTTGCCTTATCTCTAGGTGCTCTAGATCTCAAGATAGCTATGGACATAACCCTGCTTTTTTAGGGCATTTGAGAACTAAACAGAGCTGTGTCTACTATAGTGGACTTAGCTCTGGATAACTGCATTGTAAGTCGGGGCTAAGTCCGTTTTTTGGACATAGCTCCTCCCAAAAATTTGAATCAAATAAAATACAAAGCGCTAAGTCCATACCAGCTCTCAGTCATAGCTCAGTGTTAGCTGTTTTTTATGTTTACAGTAGAGGGAATGAGAAAGTTATAATTCATTGCCATAACCACTTTCCAACTGCTGTTTTTAAATTATTAAAATTTACATAATTATGGAATTTTCAAGTCGGAAATATATCTTTCAAGCAAAGCCAGTGTGAACCAGCCAGAGGACTTTACTCAGTTACGATATCGCATCTGATAAGAAATCTAACCAGAATATGATTGTCTCAGTACATACAAAAAATGAGATGCAGTCCGAGAAAAGATACTAAGACTGATCAAAAACGTAATCAAGAGGTCAACAGAGTCTACACTTTTTTAAATCCAGAAAGCAATGAGTTGGTGCAAGTGTTTAAGAACTTTTCTTAGATTCCCCCGAATATAAGCAGAAAAAGGGTGGAAACATCACCGGGAAAATTAACAGCTACTGGTTCACTGAAGAAAGATATGAGAGGGAGAGATGGTGACCACAACAAGGTCACCAGGGAAAGGGAGGAGCCATTTATAACTCATATAAAATTCTTTCCAGTCGATGAATCACATTATTTGAGAAAAGACAGTCAGTGGGAATATCTTCATGAGTATCTGACTGTTCGAGAAATGTATAGAATGTATGAGATTTGGTGCGAAGAAAATAGCTCTGCAGTTGAATCATATGATTTTTATTTATGCATATCCAATGAAAAATTCAATCTTAAATTCCACCGACCTAAAATACCGTAGATGTGTGTGAGCAATGCTTTCAGCTTTCAAAATATGCAAAAATCTCTATTAACTGGCGAAGATTTCGAAAATCAAACTACCGGTAAGCATATCCAATAAAAGGACATGGTGCGTTAAATGAAAAAGGAAATGAAAGAAAAATCCACAACAGATGCTTCACTTCATGTGGCAGCTTTTGACCTTCAGAAAACTCTTCTTTGTCTTTGTGGAAAAGTGTCCTCCTTTTACTACACACAAATGCTGAAAAATTTCAACTTTACAGTTACTGACATTCAATTCAGTCCATGCACACCAGTAATTGATGAAAGTTAGATTTCATGAGCAGAAACACTAGCTCAAAAAAACATTCATTGTAACTTTTGTAAAATCAAAATCATTTAAAACTGTTTTTCATATTGGGCTCGATATAAATTTTTTTCTTTTTCTTTGACCATCCCTGATTTGGAATTTACAACAATTTCTTCCTTAACTTTGTTTAGTTGGCAATGGTTCTGAGAAGGAAGATAATATAAAAAATGCAGTAATCAGTAGCAATAGCAGTCTGATAAAAATTGTAAGCTAGATAACCATTGTCATCAAGATTCAGAAGCAGGAAGATTTTCTAACGTGGAGATAAGCTCACGAAAAGTGTCAAAAACATTGTAAAAGGGAATTATTGACGTTTATCAATGATCAGTTGCCTTTATAATAGCATAATAAAGGGGCCCTAGGTCCAATAAAAAAATTTCTGGTTCAGAAAATTAAGAGCCAAAAATGGTCCAAGTCCCAAAAACTCCCCCAAAAAAAAATTTGGGAGGCAACACAAATTTTTTTATACCACTCAAATATGGCCTTTATTGTAACTTTGATTGACCATAAAAACTAGACATCCATGATGTAAGGTATTAGAGAAATAAAAAAAAGAAACAAAAAAAAAACGTTTTTTGCGTTTTTCTCAAAACTAGAAAAATGGACTTAGCCCAGTTTGGATTTCATGCGTCGATATGTGTTACAAAAATGCGAAGAATTGCATATTTTCAAATAAAATACTTAAAATAACCCCAAAATTAGAAAATTACCATTTTTTTTCAAGATTTTGATCCCATACTCTGAACCTTTCAAAAAACAGTCCCTTGGCTTCATTTTAACAAAATCCAAACCCAGTTCAACCTTCTTAACCGCTAGTGTCATGTCAATTCACAATTTGTGGCACACTCTTAGTTTCAGAAGCTCTTGGTTTTTCTATGGCCCCTGTAACTTATGTACAGAGATGCGTTTTCTTGACTTCTGGGGGAGAACGATCAACCTTGCTTCAAGCAAATAGAAATGTTCTAATAAAATGAACGTTTTCTGGCTCAGAGAATCAAAAATATTTCGTTCAATTCTTAGGAGTTTGGAAATACAATTACCATTCCGGAAAAATACGATGAATTCTTAACCTAGCTTGTTTTATCCCCGGGCCGTATGTGGCCAGTGAATGCATGTATTGTATAAGCGTTTATTTTTGTTCGTTCATCCTGATGTGACATCATAAGCAAAATATATTATTTGATCACAATATGGTATGTTTTTTGTAACTCGCAAAATATTGCATCTTCGATGCCAATGTTCGGATAGGATTTACCGGGGAGAGGAAAGCCGATAGGACGGCTCAATCATATGACGAACCACAGTATCTCGTCCGGTTACCTTTCCATGTCGGGTATGGGATTAGTCGGCCAGTTATTAGTTTTCGGATGCATGGACTTGATGATGACGGAAGCCTCAACCAACTGCATAGGTTTTCCCGGGGAGAGAGTAAAGCTGTTTTATTGTTCTTGGAAAGGGGAAGTGACCATGGCTGTTTTAGAAAGTTCTCAAAGCCTCCGGGCTCTATGAGAAAATTCTCAGAGGGGTTCTGCGAGCTATTTGTTCACTTGTTAAAATACTGAAAAATTGTAATCGTCTTGAAAACAATAACGGTATTAATGAAATGTGACAACGGTAGCGTCGAAATATGGCAACGAAGCGGTCTTTCGGATATGATTATCTACAAGGTTCCAATAGATAATGCCATATTTCGATTACTTCATCAATATGTTTGTCAAGTGTCAAATTTGCGGGACTCCATAGATAGTAGCCTACCTCTTCACGGGCTCCGTAACACCAAAAGTTTAAGAACCCCTGATTTAGAACATCAAAAGTGCGGTTGGAGGCTCAACCGAACTATAAGATTTTGTCTTTGTAGTTTGCTTCTACAATTACAGCTTGTGTACCGTCAATTCTTTGGTAATTTAAGATATTTGGCTGGAGGAGAAGACAGTCGGATAAGACTACCACTATTCCATAGGCTAGCCCTGAAATTTGCAACATTTTTTTGAAAAGAGATTTTGCGGCATTCACAGTGACACACAAATTCGTACGCTTTTTCCGACACCATTTCGCTCTAATCTTGAACGATTTACTGAAAACTGACTCCCGTCACTATATGAACCAAACGAGATGGATGAAATGCGCGCTTGTATACTCTGGAGAGATTCTTCAAGATATTGTCAGTGGCTGCCTTTCCGGCCTTGTTCTGGACAAAACACGCGAGTAAGCGTCGTATTACGTCATATATTACAAAAAATTTGCCCCTTTAAAATTTTAGGATGGCTACGTCCTTGTACTATTATAATATATATTTGTTTTGAAAGCGCTTTACTGGTTGCTTGAAAAGCTAAAAATCCAATTTCGATACCACACATCAACATGAAATTCTGCTTTCTTAAACTTCTAACGTGATGTTTATTCGGAAAGAGAGAAAATCCGATAAGTGTTGATTTTGCTATGATAATATAAGCTTTCTTTGACATGAAAGGAAGTTGGGCCAACCCTTTAGAAACGTAATACCGAGCCGACAGGACAAAGTGTATAGCAGGGCGTGCAACTGGCGGTCCGCAGGCTACAACAGACGCTCCAAGCCATTCAATGTGAACCCTTGTCAGCGCTCAGATTTTTCACCACCAAGCATTAAATTCTTATCCGACAGCTTATATTTAATGGGGCACTGACATGGAAAATAAATTATAATTTTTTTGCTTTTGTCGCTGCGTTGAATATTTCATTTTGCCCGGTGCCTTTATTACTGTAAGTTTAAGCTATAGCATTGAATATTACCTTTTTTAATTCGTTATGTGTTATGTACATGAAGACGCGGTTGAATGTCCGAAGTTGGGTAAATGATCCCTCAACAAAGAATGTTGCCCACCCCTGGGGTAAACTACCTAGATCCAGAACAGTGGTGGGATTCAAATTTTTTGTCAGCTGGTTCCATCACAAAAGTCATATTTTTCGCTCGGTTCTGTTACATATTTTTTTTAGTAATGCTAACCGGTTCGCTGATCTCATAAAATTCCGTGAGACGGTTCTATAGAACCGGCGCGAACCGGCTGAATCCCACCACTGCCTAGAGCAGGGTGGTCCAAACCCAGGTCCGCGGACCACATGTGGCCCGCCGCTTCATTATCTGTGGCCCGCGTCGCATTCGGAGAGGAATCAAAAAATTGCATTTTGTGTTGTTTCGTCATAAAATTAATCAAAAAATCTTTTGACATATTGTTGCATCACTAATGTCACTGAATTGACTAGTGTTATGGCTTGCTGAGGCAACTAGCGGAAGGTAAACGAGCGGAGTTCTTGGCACTAATGTGGCCCGCGAACAATGCAAAAGTGATTTTATGGCCCGCGGAGCTGCCAATCTTGGACCACCCTAGCCTAGAGCGTGGTGGTGTAGATTTGGATTCATCCTAAAATATTTGTCAACACAGGACCTGGGCGCACAATTTTACTTCAAAAGATCACAGAGTCAAGATATGACTGTAGGGATGATCTTGGTATTTTAAAAAATAACAGTAAAATCTAACTAAAATACCAAGATTATCCCTACACGACCTATTTATTTGGTGTGTTTATATTTATCTATTTTTCCTATTTCTGATATGTAATTTATCTTTTCACCATACTACTGATAATACACATTGCACATACAGAACGAGGTAAAAAATGTATTTTCGACGGAGGCTTTATACGAAAGATTCGATCATTGCCTCGCTTTTCTACCTTTATCTTTCGATTTAAAATACTTTTGCTAAAATAAATTATTCTCACCTAACTTGGAATAAACAGATCAGAAAGATATCGCAACGCAGTACCTGAAAAAGCCGAAGTTGCCTGTTATATCGGCGATGTCGGATGTTTTCTGTCGGATGTCGGATATAGATGTTTTCTCGAGTATGAAGTTTTATCGCTAATGGATGTTTCCCGAGCATCGATTTCCTTGTTTATTTTTGTAACAATGACCAATCTACAAAAGTCAACGATGACATTACAATTAGAATTTTTGCAGCCGCTAAGACACTTTGTTCGCTCAGACAGATATTCAAGCATGGTTGTATACATTGAATTGTTTACGTAGTTTTGCGAGTTATTTGTCAGTTTTCAGTTGTGTTTCGAAAAATAATTGTAAAAGATGTATTTTGGTTGTCATTATGTTTTCCGATGAGCTTTAGCCAAAAAATCACTCCGGAAAAGCTACGATAGACTGGGCTAACATTAGCCACGTGGTTGTATATGATAATAAAAATAATAGTTTTGAGCATGTAAATCAGTTTGTAAGTGCCAACTCTCCAAAACACTTGCGAAATAAGCATCCAAAATTTTGCTATGTTAAGTTAAGGTATATGAAGAATTTTCCTAGGAGCTTCGAGTAAACATCCATTACAACTAATAAATGCTGAAGATATTTCGACAAACTCAACCCTCGTGAACCTTAGCAGCAATTTTATCGTCTGATCCATCTCGCCGTATCATACGGTATTTTCGTCTGCCGTCTATTTCGTCATAACTGGCTACGATAAGCAATTGTGTGTGCGGTTGTGCGGCAATAATGCACAATCACTTGGTTGTCTGCCAGACAAGTTCAATCAATTCAGAGTCGCTGATGCCAAAGAATAGAGTGAGTTTAGCCGCAAAATGGGCAAATTTCCAAACAATTTTTGCGTTTTATTGAAATTTTTGAACTTATTTTTGAGGCTAAAGCAGGAAAAACACCAGAAATTAGCCCAGAACAGTGTACGACAGTGACAATGTAGTGTTTGTACATAATAGGCAATTTTATAGCCAGCAAGTTTGGAAAATTTCTACTGGAAGCTAGTCAACTTAAAGTTGGCAAATGCCTCATGGTAGCCATGGCAATTAGACTGGCATTTAATGACTGATTGGGAAAAGGGACTTTTTCCAATTATCCACGCACTAACATATGAACACCAACACTCACCAATGAAAGTATTTTATTTATGGGACCCATTCATCTTTTTGTTTGACCAAATTTTTGAAAATTTCCAGCACTATCGAGCAAAAAATAAAAGAATTATGGATATGAGTGGGGGTTAACTGGAAAATGTCCGGAAAGGGCATCGCAGTATATTTCAGCATGTAAAAGCAAAGGCGCTGCTGTGCTAGCCTTGTATCGCAGATAAAAAAAAAGGCAGATACAGTTAGTCTAACTGTGACAAACCAGTATTCTTTCCCTGATTTATAGTGTAATTATTAGATAATATTTCCGGGAGCTATCGTTCTTTTAATAAAAATCAGAAGGTACGGTAATTATCAAGAAGAGCGAAAATGAATGTGCCTGTTTTAAAAGTAGGCAGATCTAAAGAATCGGATTCTTCGACGGATGTTTTTTTTTTAATGATAAACTCTCACTCCGAACTCTACATAAGGCGTAGCTGCTATTTTTGTGAGGACTGATACCTTTCCGGGCCAGCGTTGCCAACCAATTAATAACACCCGCTACAAGGCTCATGGTTTTAGTCCCATTACGTTTACCGAATGCGAAATAAGGTTCATCCTCTTGCACTTGGGCTTAGATATGAAAGGGGGCTTTTGATCCCCTATTTTTCGATGGGCTACCGTCAGTGATTTCCCTACCCCCCTAAAATTTTAAGCACCCCACTAATATTTAGGTGTGACACCATACTTCAATTCTTAACGTAGATAAAAATGTATTTGAATATCCAGAAGAAAGTTGGTCATATGACGGTGAAAATAATCAGTCCAATACATAACACGTTTTCATAAGCTACAAACGGTTCCATTACATTTGAACCCACGTACATTTGAACCCATGGCAATTGCACCTGTATGCTATTGCACCTATGGAATTTTTTTTGTTTCACGGATAGTTAAACCCATACTAACCCTAACCCATGGGTTTTAGCACCCGCATATAGATTGAACCCGTGGATATACGCATGGGTTCAAATGTACATGGGTTCAAATGTACGGTCACCGTTACAAACAGTTTTACCACGAATAACATAATATCTACCTCCCCCTAAAATTGGAAATACCCCCCCCCCTCAAAGCTGGAGAAAATAACGATTACCGCGATTGTTGCTACCGTGAGATCTTGGACTTTTCGAATTTTCAAACGTCACATCGTGCGTCCGCGAGACGCGTTCTATCCATGCTTCAGCGAGTATCAAAGGCCGTATTAAAAATGACGTTCTGTCTTTACATTACCTATTCTGTAATGCTATTGGTTTGGAATTAGTGTCTTTGGCGTGCCCAATAATTTATCACAGTTTTCGGAAGGAAAAGGCTCAAAACGATTTCACTCGCACAAATATAAAAGGCTTGCCTCTAAACCTCGTTACGCACATTTATTCAGAAGTAAAAGAGGCTCACGCGCCAGCAAATACGTCTAACGCGAGACTGAAGCTGTTCGCGTTATAAGATAATCTTTCAATGGTTCGAAACTATATTATGACTTATGACGTCATTTTTTAGTATTGTGCCTTCATATTTGTTTATTTTTAATTAAGGACAATTCATCCACGAGATATTAGATACGCGACTGCGTTTCGTGTTAGAATTTCAAGTCAAACTTACTCATAAATTCAAGTTAATTTCGCTACTTAACTTTAACAGTGTCGGCGCTGTGCCAGACACAACATATTATTGGCAAAGACACTTGGACTTGAGCCTGCGTTCTTCCAGTGAACCGTGAAGCCCCCGCTTAAGTGTGTGAGGATTGAATTACTTTTAAGCGATACAAACAGACGAGAGCGTGTTATCGAGCATGTTTTGCGAGAATTCAAAAAACCCAATTTCGTTTATTTCAATTTACTCGAAGCAAGGGAACATACACTCACTCTAAAGTAAAGTAGACTCATCTTCAAGCAAAGTTACGCTCATCCACTTTGTTTTCGAAACTTGGTATCTATTTATCAGTAATTATTCGTGATTACGAAGTTACAAATGGTTTTATTATTAATAACAAAATATTCACCACCCTCTAAATTAGGGAAGGAACACCGCTCTTAAAATTAAATAAAAACTGGGGAACATACTGGAACAAATACCTTAATGTCCATTTTATGTTCGAAAATTTTTTTAGTTCATTTTTGCTCAACGACAAATGCCTCTAAAAAGCTGTTAAATAGTTGTCGGTACTTTTTCTAATGGTAACCGCTTGAATACTTTGTAATTTTGGTCAGGCATGGGTTCTTTACTTCTGAGCAAAGTTTAAAGCAGTTGTTTTCAAACGGGGGAGGGGGGGGGGGAGTACGTACCACAAAGGAAGCGTAGATAATTTCATTAAGTGGCCGTGAAGCTAATTAAAAATAAAAATATTTGTTAGATTTGACATTGCCCGCCTTATTTTGGATATTTACATTTCTTCATTGTTTAGAGATTGCAGAGAGCTAGCTGTTGTGATAAGTTTTGCTTGTTTTAAAATTTTTCATTCATTATTTACGTCCCATCTACGTATTTTAACGTGATATTTGTAGCTTATTGTTAGCCATAGTTATTTTTGAGGATGGGCGCGAGATTTGACAAATTCTAAAAAAGGGGGCGTGGCTTGAAATGTTTGAGAACTACTGGTGTAAACTAATATTAGAGTTGACCTTGTTGAGCTTTCAGATGCGCAGTACAGACCTTCGAACCGTTAAACTTCCGCGTATTTTCATGAAGTGTCGCCATGGAGATGATGTAATATTATCACGTGACAAACTACCACAAACAATTTAATCCCCCAAAACAGGGTCAAAGGTCGAATTCCCCCAAAATGTTTTGGAATTCTTCCCACGACCGTATGAACCTGTTAAAAAATTAATCAAAATTATTGGCAATTTCGAGGTAACCCACACAGAGGGAGTAATATATTGAGTACTTCAGTAGTTAGTGTACCAGGTTGGGGTTAGGGCATAATTTTATTCCGATTTTTCTTATTTTAGTTCTATTACGAGTTCGGGACTGTCTGTGTTAGCCAATTGAATATACTCCCTGCCCATAGGTTTCAGTCTCTTTACACAACTTGATGTAACATAGGCGAGCAATTTTAGTTACCTTCATATTGGTATTTGGTACTTCTGGAGCGCCGGATATTGTTTGCTAAACTGCCTTTCCTTCCTCCTGATTTACTTCCTACTTCCGATTTGTATGTGTCCGGTGCCACAAGATTGCGTGAACGGGATAGTGTTTAATTGATAAATAATAATAGCATAATCTCTTTCCACCAAATAAAAGGCGTAAATGTGAACTTCATTAGATCATAGTTCTTGTTCAGACTAAACAAAAAGTCGAAATAAACCTATGCATTTTACATGATCTCTTTTCACAAAATATCATGTACCTTTGCGAGGTAGAACATCACTTACTGATTTCAAGTAATTTTTTTTTTTAATTTAAAAACAACTTTTTTAGTTTTTTTTATTGAAATGCTCGCAATGAGACTGCAAAACTGCAGTGGAACGAGTTTTAGTTCTCGCACAGTCTATATTTTTAAACTATTGATTGGAGCAAAATCTGACCATGAGAATTCGCGGCCTCATCGATTTGTAACTACCATGCTGTCGTAATGATCACAATTCAATAACTGCAGTGACATATAAATTGGTATACCTCAAGTCAAATTAGGTCAAGTCAAGTTTATTTTTTCCAACCAGTAAAACAAAACGCTTAAAAACAGTGAAAACCCGTCTAAAAACATTGAGATCTCACGATCGCCACAATCGCGGTAGTCAGTATGTTCCCCAGATTATTATTTGGGGGGGTTCCAATTTTAAATTTTAGGGGGAGGTTGATATTATGTTATTCGTGATAAAACTATTTGTAACTTATAAAAGCGTGTTATACAAATTACTAGCAAATAATAATTACGGAATTTTAGAAGGGAAGGGAAGTCGCGGGGAACCAAAGCTGGTTATGGAGCAGCGATACCCGAGGTTCTGCTTAAAGGCGTAACAAGGTCCCTCGCAACTCCTTTTCACCCGAACAACGCTAACTGTATATTTATTTTCTGTCCCAATTTTTGCGCATTTGTTTTTTTGTCATGACAAATCTATCTATCGTCTACAACCAAGTGTTGATCACAAATCAGTCAGTCAGTCGTTCATTTGTCATCACAAAAAACAAATTCACAAAACTTGGGACAGAAAAAAAAATATACAATTAACATTATTTTAAAATGTAAATAAAAAAAATTCTATGTATCACACATAGCAATTTTTAGTAGCTTGGAATGCTCTTCGGACGCTCAAGAGTCCGAAATCTCACGTTTTCACGGACCCGCAAGCTGCTACGATCTAACTTGGTAATTTTCACCACGCCCCTTTTGAAAAATCTTGGCCACGCCCCTGTCTTCACCCGTATTGTAATAATGTCGGATGGGGCTCCCGAAGTATGCGAACCAAGATGGCGGACATCGGAATGTAATATGTGTACTAGCACTACTAGGTTAGGGTTAGGCCATAATTTTAGGTATAAATACTACGGGAGGCTCTTGGCTAGTCTTCGAACTGATAATAGGACTAAAATAAAGAAAATTGGAAAAAAATTATCGCCTAACCCTAACCTGTTACCCATGTTACGTTCCGATGTCCACCATCTTGGTTTGCATACTTCGGGAGCACCTGTCGGGTTGGATAGATTCCGCACTTCCGAACTATAGTAGTAGGTGTAGAGCTGGGAATTTCAGGGAAACACTTTAATCGTTAACCGGGTAAAATTAACCGGTTAATTGCAGCGTGACGTTTGACGTAATAATTAAAAAATTTTAGCTTGTTACGTCACTCATGGTCACAAAGCAATTTCGGGTGATCTTATCCCGGTATCGCTCAAAATTATTCACGAATGAAGATAGTGTTTCGGACATATGGAAGTAATTTAGTAGAACCCGAATCCGTTATTAAATATCATTTATGCGACAAATTTTCAGTGTTTGAAGTGCAAATTCTTCTCTGAGATAATTATTTTTCACATTTATTGCGTCCTTACCAATACAGTTAGTGATATTCTTTTAAATTAAACGCCACAGGAGATAAATTTGCGATGACGCAATCATTTTTGAACAAATTATACATTATGAAGATGATTTGTACCCGAGATATCAGTTAACGGTTAAAATAAATCGTAACCGTTAACCATCTGAAATCGGTTAACCGGTCTACTCATTACCTACTCATTACATATCAAGTGATTCTTATACAGAGTCTTGTTCTGAGCGAAGCATTGCGTTAAAGACCTACAATGGCCAATGCTTTTGCGAATACGTTCCGGGATAGAAATGACGCTCGTTGTTGGTGTCATCTTTCACGTGACCTTTGACCGCAGAGTTCAGAGGTCACCTTAGGGAATTAGAACCTCAATACGGAAGAAGGCGTCGTCTTATGAAGTCATACGGCGCTAGGTATTTGTTAGGGAGGTGCGCTTCCTTATGAAGTGCGTTTGCTATAGGTACAAACCGCTTTTGTTTTAATTATGTGGTATTGTGTAAATTATTCGTATTAATCGACTATTTGATGTCATATATTTTGAGTTATGTTGTGTATTTTCGAGTTTTCGTAGCGCTTATTTTAATTGTATTTTTTCTGTTTGGAAGATTAGCGTAAAGGTTTAAATTTTAACTAGATTTTGTTAGTTATTGGTTCTTTTGTTGGTATTGTTGTATTTCTTGTGTTAAGCTTGCTATGTGTAACAGGGATATGTGGAGTCATTCGAATAGAGCATAAACAGTGACGTACCCTATCCACGTTGAGAGGAAATTGAGTAAATCCAGAATATTTTTTACATTTGCATTCAATGAAAATCGTGGAGTATTAAACAAAATGTTGATACGAGTAATTGAGGATATATGCAAAAATATGTGCCAATGCCGATGATGCGTTAAGTGTATATGAGTATTAGAATGTTGAGTGTGAATTACGAGGAGATCGGCACAAAAAGTTGAAGCAGTATTCAATGAGTGTCCCTAAAGTCTCTTTACAGTTTTGTTATGAAGTCAGTTCTCGGTATATCTTAATCAGGTTTGTTGTTTTTTAATCAGTAATTGTTTAAGTAATTTTACTTCATTTAATACATCTGTGAGCGCCAAAACAATGTATGGTATTGATGAATTTTTCTTTGCAATTTTAAAACAATTTAAGACTTGATGGACACCCTATATATTACTGCGACTCAGATAGTCTGGTTTTAGTGATTTTCTCTCCCTGCAATAAGCCAAAACCACTGGACCGTGTCTGGGGAGTAGGTGAAAAATTTCTTAACCTGACAATGTGAAAGAATAGTAAAAACTACGGGCTACAAGAATATATAGAGTGATTGCTGTCAGGGATATTCGTAGCATGACATGCGCAACTCGTAGGAAGCAACGTAGGTTTGGCCAACGTTTCGAATGTTCATACCAGTGGTTCCCAATCTTCTATGGCTTGTGGCTTTTAGCTCTAGTAGCCCCTCTATTCACCACTTTAATAATACGAGAAATGCACGCATTGCGAACATTATAGACTAACTTTGGTAAATTCGAATGCAACGGAATTGTCGTTTCATTTCCGTTTCGTAGGAATATTAAAAAAATAATTTTTCCTAGCCGTTGGTCTATACAGACAAACATCATCAGAACGATGAATATAATGAAGGCCACTGTTTTTTATATACGACTGGGTAGATAACAGACAGATCTCGTTGATAAATATTCAAAATGATGCACCCAGAAAACTCATCGCCGAAAGGTTTCATCTCTGAAAAATGTTCCGCAACCCAGTCAAGATATTTATAACCCCCCAACCCGCATTAAAACAACTTTAAAAGAAGAATATTCTTTTGGATAATTTATCAATCTATGCCTATGACGTTACAATGTTATTTATAACAGCTAGCTTATGCGTGTATAAGTGTACACCGCATATCATAAGATTGATAACCAATTTTTTTTTGCCTGCAACTACTAGAAAGCCTATGTTAAATACAGTTATTTGTATCTGGCCCTCCTGTGTTGAAGATTGCACACCCCAGGCACGAAGCATGAAGACTACTTGCCATTGTGACAGTTTTGGATATCGCTTGAGAAGAATATCCCGAGCTCAGTGACAAACCCATTAAATTACTGTTGATTTTTTGTACAACTTACTTATGTGAGAAATTTCTGAAGGTTTACGGATCCGCAAGCTAAAAAAGTTGCACACTGTTGTTCTAAGCACCAAATTTTTGCGGTCCAGTTTTCCCATTGCGTTGGTTTGAGTCATCTTTGGAATGGCGGAGTCTATAAATATCATCTCCGGTTTTGAGGTGTCAGATTTCATTTAACCTTTAACCTCAAAGACTTTAGAATCACTTAGGAACCTCTCCTGAGAATTCTATGGTCGCAAATATCTGTGGTCGCCTCTGTGGTGCAAATAAGTTTGACTGACGTGTCCACAGTTTGCTACGTTTGTTCGAAACACTTAAATAAATATTCGGTTTTGATTCGGTGAATTCATTGACTCGCTTTTGTAGTTTAGACTCTTAAACTCACACGGGTAACCTAGGGCCCGCGGGCTAAAACTGGCCCCTTGGTTTTTCAATCTGGCCCCGCACTAGACTTGTTAGATTATGATCGCAGTCTGTGTAAGTTGTTACTTATCGATTTTAATCGGTAAGTATGTTGATAGGTATTTGTTTGTCTGTTAGATGCACGCGATATCTCACGAAACCGAGATTGAATCTGCTCCAGATTTTGCATGTGCATTCATCAGATGTCGTACCAGAAGCCTTTTGATTTTGGATGAATTATGTCGTATAATTAGCGAGCAAGGTGTCACTATGGAGTATGAGCGCTGTTTCGGGGATCCTTTCTTTCGATCGATAAGTCTTCGGTCTCTGACCGATATTCTCGTATTTTAGGTTGCCACGGACTTTCACTTTATGGGGACTTTAACAAATCTTCAAATTTTTTCGCTCAATCGATTCGACGGCGTGATTTTTACAGTTCTTTATTTTGCCTCGTGTGCTTGATCTGTGCGTCACGTCTAACTTTTTACGTCACACTTACATAGCCCGCCAGTAGTCGGCGAGTAAAGCGTTTGACCCCTTGTCCAAAATACGTGCCCACCGCTGCTCTAAACTGTTAACTTTATATGTCCTTCTTTAGTTTTTAGTTTTCATTTTTTAGTTTGTAATTTTTTTTTGCAATAGTCAAGGTAAGGGGCTCAGGGAAACATCCATTTGTCAGGATAAATTGTTTTCGAAAACGCGATATCCATGTTCATATCGCATCTTGTTGAAGAAGTTCGATATAGTTACACAATTATTCGCTCCTTGTTGTTGTCAACTTTCACATGACTTTTGACCCAAGGTTCAAAGTTCACTCTTGGGAATTTGTATCTTCCTGCATAGGCATTATGATGGAAGAAAACATAAGATACGGCGATTATCGTTCATGAAGTATGAAAATCTGAAATCATTTTGTGCTCTATTCATTTTTTTTTTGTATTTTCGAGTTAGATTTGAGATAGTCCAGTTCAGCGTTTCTTAAACTATTTTGCCCCGGAAGGCCTACGCTTTATATCTCGCCTTGTAGAACACCAAGAAATTAGAAGGTAAAATTGACGAGTTGTTAGCAAAAAGTTTAGCCTATGGTGAAATTAAAAAGTTTGCTATAGACTTTACGATTAAAAAATTAGGCCAACGGTAAACGATATTGAACGGTTGACCATGTTTCCATACTGGCACGAGGCCTGTCACCCCGTTCAGATAACAGGGTTTGTCCGCCTGTTTGGAGACAAATTCACGACCCAGAGTCGACGCAGTACGACCGAGATCGCCATGGCGATCAATTTAGTCGCAATTTTGATCCCTGTTCTGTGGAACGAAGGAGCTCGCAGTATGGCAGTGTTTTGCGGAATACAGTCTGAGAAACTCTGGTCTGGGGCAGGGCTACCTAACTGGCCGACCGCGGTACGAATTCGGACCTTTCGACCAATCAATTTGGACCGCATCTGCTTGTTTATTTTGGCAGATGATTTTTAGATGATGATTAGATGATTTTTGATACAATTTAAATAACCAGCTATACAGTTTGTTGTACTTGTACCGATGTGAGACATTTGTGTCCATATTTGCGAGCCATTCATTGTTCTTGTATTTGATTTAATATTGCATTTCTTTATTTGATAAAATAAATTTTCAGAAATGTCCATGCATTGGTAATTTTGAAGTTTCTTAAACGGACCTTTGGTGAAAATAGTTGAGTAGCCCTGGAATAGGGAATGTGGCATTTAAGCATCATCAGTTTTCGACTGGCGATCAACAAACATCAAAATTCTTTTTCGAAGTGGGCATTGCTATATTAGAGGTATCCTGATATGGTTCCCACGGGAGTTTCCGTTCTAAGCTTGTGAGCGACAGCGAATTCGAGCGGCCTGATTTCAAATTCCAATTGGCCAATCAAAAAGCGTTATTCCGCAACGTGAATTTTATCGTCGGCCTTACATGAATCTTAGATAATGTTTGTTTTCTGTTTTATCGTCTGCCAAGCTTGGCCATACCTAAAAACATTATATTAGTTATAAATAAGCATTTGCTTTTGTAAAGAATCGTCGATATAAAAGAATTTTACTGTAATTCAAATCATTGGCAAAAAGATCGCAAGACGAATTTAAATTGCAAATATAATTAGTAACTGTAAAATTCCAGTTAGGTGAACTATTTTTTTCACAGTGTGTTTGTTGACGGCGTTGATTGAAAAGAACGTTTGTTACGTCATAAGCCTGTGAGTGACAACTCATTTCACTTAGTTAGACAAACGCAGGTAACCGAGCGTTTCCCCACACGGGAAGAATATTGATTTTTTTTTTGAGGGGGGTAGTGAGAGCGCGGGACAAAGGGGAGCACGTTGTATGGGTGAATTTGTTTATTAAATAATAATATTACGAACATTTCACTCTTAATTGACATTTAATTTATTCATTCTCGTGTATAACAACATCTATATTTTGTTTATCCCCCGAATTATTTTTGAAGTTAGGTTCAAGGGGAAGCATAATCAGAAACTCGTCCCGGGTAGCAGAAAAGTTTGAAACGTCCTTCCGCGAACTATCAGCTAATGGTCTGTTGAATATTGAACAATAAACCGGAATTTAGCTTTTATGTCGAGTGAGGGGTATTAAAGATCTCGAAATGGCCAAAGGGAGACGAATGTAGGGAAAAGTCTGGCAACGAACCACTGAGATGATGATTGATGTTGGAATTAGTATCTTGAGAAAAGTATAACTACGTTGGTACTCCCGAAGTAAATGGCGGACAGCTGAAAGTAGTATGTGCACCAAGTTAGGCCATAATTTCAGATACAAATACTACGTGAGTCACTTGGTCCCCGAACTCGTTATAGAATAAAATGAGGAAAATCGGAATAAAATTATGGTTCAACCCTAACCTGGTACACATACTATGTTCCGATGTCCGCCATCTTGGTTCACATATTCCGGCAGTATCGATACGCTCTTGCTCTTCGGAGCTATTTGTTCCTGTCGGTAATTATATTTATATTTCCGTTTTCCTGGTTCAAAGGTCGCTCTTCATTTCACAGTAAAACTGCCTTGCAATGTGATAACTTTCAATAGTATAATATTCTTAAAGTAAACGGATACTATTCACTTGTATGACGTCACCAAACTCTATGACGTCATTGGAACATCACTCCATCAACCGATACTATCATGACACGTCATCAAATCACGTCATTGGACATTATCATAGGCCAGCGGATTCGTACTATCCACCCGTTCAAAGTTACCCTGCCTGTGCGCACGAGTTTTTTCAATATCCGGCAAGAACGATGCACGCACATAAGGTAAGTTTATTTCACTTATAGATCTGGAGTCGGATATACTATCCGGTAATGAAAAAAAACAGATCCGGGATCAAGAATTTTTGACTCCGACTTTACGATAACAAACTGGTAGACCTATTCTTTTTCATTTTGATAGTTTGATACTAACTCCGGAGTTTCCGCTATCCGGATATTGCAAAATTTCGACTTCCATCTCGATAAGTTTGAGACTCCGGCACCAGCAAAATTACCGGACTCAAACGTCACTACCCTGATTAAAAGGAATTCATTTAAAGCGAGAGCTTCAAGAAAAATTGACAAAAGCGTGACAATATTGAACAGTACAATATTATTTCAGAAAATGTGATGTAACAGTACAAACATAACGTCAAAAAGTAAAAATTAACAAAGACCTGACGTAACAATACAAAAATGCGTCACAAAAAAAATTCATCTTACAGTATGGATTCTTATTCTAAAAAGGAAAATTGTAATTGAAGAAATTCATATTACGGTGACGTCTTAATGAATTTGTGTGTTTTATCCCAATCTTAAACAATTCGCCTTACATTCTGACAAGAGGCATTTAGAGAGAAAATTTGAGTTTTAAGAAGTTCATGTGATATACTGTCCCTACTTTCCAGCCTATTCGCTTTCCGACCGAATACGAACTCCCTACCGATGACCGAAACGTTCGGATTTACCACGAACCGAGATCACCAGGATTTAGATCGCAGTCCAGAAGGCATTCAGAAGGAAGTACAACAGTAAGTGTTTTTTTCTCTACTTTCCAGGTTCAAATTACGTTGTGAGGGATTAGTACAGGCAAAATAAAAGAAGTTGCTTTACTCTCGCAATATGTTCGAACACCAAGCACGCTATTTTTCGTCCAAGCTCGAGCGACTCACCTTATTTTAAGTTAAGTGACACCACGCAAAGGCACGCATTGAGGTATAAAAAAAAAACATCAGTGATACATTGATAAGATCTAGGGTTTTTCAAACTTTTCTCATCATGACCCACTTGTCATGATCAAATTTTTTTGCGACCCCAAGAAACTAAAATAAGAATGAAGTAAAATTTAAGGCGCTCCAGAAGTATGTGTACCAATATGGAGGTAACTAATTTTGTTCACCTACTTTACATCAAGTTGTGTAAAGGAACTGAAACCTATGGGCAGGGAGTATGTACACTTGGCTAACATAGACATTCCCAAAACTTGTAATAGAACTAAAATAAAGCAAATCGGAATAAAATTATGGCCTAACCTTAACCTGGTACACATCCTACGGGAGTACCAAGTTCAATTATACAGAAAACATTGAAAAATCAATGATAAAATGGGCAATTTATTTAATGAGACCGATGTGCTTCCGACCAATTCTCGCACAAAAGATCGAATCTTGGCTCGATTTCGGAGATGGTGGACCACAGTACCGCTTCCAAATTTGATCGATCGTTTTAACACAAGTCAGTGACGAAAGAGAAGTAAGCTAACGGTTTGCGCGGGGTAAGTATTCGTACCAAGATGACGCACAACCTGAACAACCCTAACCTGGTACACATACTCTGTTCAGGTTGTGCGCCATCTTAGTACAAATACTCCGGGAGCACCCAGTTTTAATATAGATAAGGGTAACAGCTGAACACGAAGCTCTTAGTTTTTATTACCTTCGAGAGAAAATAACGACTGGTGCAATTTCACGTTGAGAGGTTCACGAGTCTAAATGGACCTCCTGAAGTATGCGCACTAACATGGCGCACAGCCTGAACTCAGGTTGTGTACCAGGTTAGGGTTCAGGTTACGCCACATCTTGTTGCGCATACTTCAGGAGACCGTCTAAATCAGGGGTGGGCAACATACGGCCCGCGGACCGGGTCCGGCCCGCGACGAGATTTTGACCGGCCCGCTGACTGTATCCAACCACACCCTGTAATGTGGTCCGACGCATCATTCATGAAAGTTGCCGATCGCTCTACTCTCACCACACTGTCAGTGCAAGCTGGTGAAATAAACAATTGCCTTAGTGAACAAACAATTGCGTTAGCATACTTGTTAAACAAACAATATAAGGTCAAAGCATAGAGCGTTGTAAACATTCCCCACTACTGTTATCAGTTATACTCTAAATATAAATAGATTTTAGAAATTAGATTTTATATTAAGTTTTATTAACCATGGAATATCCCAAGAAACGTAAAGTTGACAGAGAGTGTCGAGCATTTGACAAAGATTGGATATCGAAGTATTTTTTGTAATAATCCGGCCCGCCGAGGACTTCATTTTCCCACATCTGGTCCACCGACTAGGGAAGTTGCCCACCCCTGGTCTAAATGTATCAACTTACATCAAAAATAATCTCGGAGTCTATAAAAATGCCTGCTACGGCGCATATTTAGCAGTGACATAAGTCAGGATTTGTGGGAACCGATTCGAATAGTTTACTATTCGATTCAAATGACCAAGAGGATAGTTTGTAAAATGTGAAAACGAAAAAATTGATCCGTAGTATACATAGCAATTGTTCGCTGCTTGAAACAGTTTTAGACTCGAAAACTCTTGAAAACCTATGGACCCGCTTGCTGTTACGGTGTAACTTGGCAATTACTGTAATTGTCATCGCTGTTTTCAGTTTACTTCAAATTTTTACTCATTTTCCGTATTTCTCCAATTACATCTGGTCTAGACTGAAAAATAAACAATGGCCTGGCTATCAGGTCAAGAACTGTTATCCACTCGCGTTGTTGCGTGACCTCAGTTCATTGACCTTCGATGAACTCTAATATAAGTTCAATGACTTTTGCAGGACTTGGTGTGGAAAAAGACCTCTTACCAAAATGGCCTAGTCGATTATTTTGGCCTTTTCTTCAGGGGGTGGATTTGCAATAATGACGTCATGTTTTATGACGCCACGTGTGAATTCGATCATCAATACTTAACGTTTGGTTAAGCTATCATAAGCCCTTTTCTGTTTTTAAAAAAAAGTTTTTTTATTTTATTTTCATATAACCCATTCTTATGAATTAAATTCTGACGGCCTGTCGGGTTAAAAACTGAAAAGATGATAATTGTTTTTCCCATTTACTTTTGGGTCGGGCATGCTCCGGGACTTCATACGCTTTTTAGATCATCAAAACTTCTGAAATCCCGCGTTTTCCGGGGCCAATAACTGATACGGACTAACTTGGCAAGTAGGAATTCCAGAACCTCCTTTTCAAAATTCTTGACTTGATTATGACAACTTATCAATACGTGAAAGATGATGATCGTTTTTTCATTGATAACGGTTTTTAATCCACTCCATGGCTTCATATGAAATTTCATCTAGTCCGAGTGAAAAAAGAATAACTCTATATTACAGCTGAATTAAACTAGCGTGATTTAAGACCGAATCGTAAAATTATTTCTTTATTTGTGCAACGCTTGAGTAATCCATAAATATTTGTTGCCAACGCAGAAGTGCGCTGGTATTCGTTTCAAGGGCAGCGAGACGTAAAATATTTGCGTCCACGCTAAAGCTGATGAATTAGCGCAAAGTCACGAACTTTAGACCACAGTATTAAATAGTAATTTACACCAACCGCAACCTGCGGCCTACAAGGAACGACGCTTACTCGCGTCTTTTACACCGAACAAGATCATTTAAAAGCGTCCACAGTTATCTAACAAGATCTTAAAGAATCCCTCTACAGTCTTACTTTACTGTCGAAATTAACCAGGGCATATAAGCGCGCATTTACATCTATCTCGTCTGGTTCATTTGGTAAAAATACTATTGATAGCAAGCCAGTTTTCAGTAAATCGTTCAAGAATAGAGTAAAATGGTGTTGAAAAAGGCGTACGAATTTATGTCTCACTGTAAATGCCGCAAAATTGCATTTCAACAAAAAAAAAAAATTGGCATTTCCCCTACGCCTATGATCTTGGCATGTTGACGGGAAATCACAAAATTTACTTAAGAGTGAGTTCTTGGACCCTCGGCCTTTAGATTAACGACATATGCAACTATAAAAAGCGCACAAAGCAGCTACACAGATTGATCGAATTTGTATCACCTAACGGTCAAAGAATGCAAACCCGCGACCTTTAGAATAAGAAATACCGCGCTCTAATGCAAACTACGACTTACGGGCCAAATCTGGCCCGTTTACTGATTCAATCTGGCCCTGCAATAGGCTTGCTAGATTATGATCGTAGTCTGCGTAAGTTGTACGTTCACAAACTTTACGTTTTCACGCTCACTAGATTCGACTGCGTGCTTCCCACACCTGGTTTAAAATCCTTGCCCACCCCTGCTTTGGTGACTTCCCCAGCTGTTACAATCAATCACTGACTGGCGATTGTTTGTGTTTGCTTTTCGCCCCCTTAACGCTAGACAATGCTGTGACATCGGACCCCGTCAATGGACCTAATGGGGTTGGTCATTAGTGGGTCAGAAATATGACCCCAACGAATCGTCGACGCACCCGTGTGAATTTGTGTACATATGGCTAGTGTTTGGTATGCAGGTATGCAAGGTTGCGATTCCTGATTTCAATCGAATATTTTTTCGAATCGTACAGAATTCACGAAGCTTTTCTGTTTTTAGCATATTATATACATCCTACTATTTGTTGACGGCGGTAATTTTTATATATACTGTACATAGCTAGTGTTCCTGAAGTATGTGCACCAAGATGGCGCACAACCTGAACCCTAACCTGGTACACTCACTATATTCAGGTTGCGCGCCATCATGGTGGACATACATTGGGAGCTCCAAATAGCGTAGGTTGGCTACTTGAAATTGGGTATATTGGCAAGACCGTAGCCAACTCACAATTTTTGGGAGGAGGAGGATCGTTTTGTTCATTTGGATGTCTCACTGCAAATGCCGCAAAATTCCTTAAAAAAAAATTGAAAATCTTATTGTTTGGGGGGTGGGGCGAGTGAGACGTTGGTTGCTAGTTATATAGAACTAGTTAAAAAAATGCAGGCAGCCTTTCGCCCCCCTAACTTGAGACAATGCAGTAGCATCGGATCCCGTCAATGAATCTAATGGGGTTGGTCATTAGTGAGTCAGAAATATGACCCCTACGAATCGTTGACGCACCCTTGTGAACTCATGCACATACGTAGCGAGTCTTTTAAACATATCGGGCGGGAATACATAAAATCTAATATCATTAGGTCTGAATTCTAATCGAATATTTTTGTCTCGAATCGAACATTCACACTATTACGACTTCATGTAGCATAACTATTTATAGTTCACGGTTTCTTGATAAAAAATAAATTTGAGATAAAAATAGGCAAATGGACTTTTGCAGTCGCTCACTTGCGGAGATAGAGAGCCGTTTCGTTTCAACGTTTTTTTAACTGTAACTCTTGACCTGTATTTTAGTGCTGAATCATTGCATAACTATATATATATAATATATGACAAAGCGTATTTTCAGTTTCGTTAGACAATATGATATAACAGAAAATAAGACGAAATTACTACACGGGATGTCTACAAATAAACATCAACGTTAAACAATTGAATTATTGCACAGAATAACTGATAGTCTTGCTTAGTGCTCTTCAACCGGGTATACGGTATACCGGACTATAAGTTGGTTACACAGCTGATGAAGAGTATACGAAGGGTGTACAGCCCTAATCAGGGATTCTAAACTCTAATATAATAAATTATAAAATACTAAAGCGGACACAACAATGCAAACGCGGCGCACGTGAAATATAAAATGTCACTAACGCAAAGAACCGACGTGAGCACATTGTTACATCACAAATTATATAGATAATGCGGTCACGTGTCTGGGTTGGTGATTTCGGCTCCCATGCACTTCGTTTGACTTACGTTGAACATTATTCACGTTCACGCTAAGGCCGTCAGTCAAATTTATAACTTGCGGAATCTAGCCTATTAGATTGCAGGACGATATTGCAGTAGAATATGTGCTTAAAATTTAATATTTATTGAAACCCTAAATAAACATTGGTATTTGTGAGGTATACAAAGTTCCTGAAAATTTGTATTAGATATACCACGATAAAAAAAGGTTGAAGAACACTGGTCTAGTTTCGCCAAGTATAGGGTTCTATCCAAGACAAGGGGCTAGTAAAAGCTCTGTGAAACTTGTATTATGTAGAGTGTTCTGCGCTTGAGTTGATGTAAACTCTTGATTTATTCAAACAAGGAACCACTATAAAATAAGGCAGGGTGGAAGAGGGGCGTATCCAGTGGTGGGATTCAAATTTTTTGTCAGGTGGTTCCTTCACAAAAGTCCTATTTTTACAGCCGGTTCTTCTACAAACATAACATTCACAGTAACCATTAATGCTAACCGGTTCGCTGATCTCGTAAAATTACGTGAGACGGTTCTATAGAACCGGTGCAAACCGGCTGAATCCCACTACTGGGCATATCCATTGTTGAGGTTCGGAACCCTCACTTTGGGAAAGTAGAAAAAGACATTTTTTGTACATAGCAATTTTGCATACCTTGAAACGTTTTTAGACCCTTAAGACCAATTATCTCATACGGTCTAACTTTGCAATTAGAAATTTAAGAACTCCCCCCCCCTCCCTCCCTTCCTAGCTCGAGCCGAGCCATGGCAGCCAGACGCAAGATACGCCACCTCAACCATATCCTTTGCCTGTTACTTGCTATGAATGTGTGTTTTAGGGTTGACCCAATGAATGGAATAGAATAGTCCTGTTGAATTTTGTTCGAAAAGAAATTTTGAACGTTGGCTGAATGTTGGTAGGTCGCGAAGTATTTTCAAATGTTACATACAATTTTAGATTAGATCAGGAAATTGAGTCGTTATCATTATGTTAGGATTAAGAAGCAATGTAACAATTGGAATTATGCGTCGTTATCAGCCTTGATCTGATAATATCCAATACGCAAGATAAAGTTTCGCAATAATTGTGAATCATATAACTTTTCATTGTAGGTCGCACGAACTAAAATGGCAATAAAAGTAGGTCGATACATGTAAAAGGTTGGAAAGCAATGGGTTAAACTTCTTACCAGCTGTACATGCCTTACTATGAATAAACTTGGTAGCAACCGCTCAATACAAATTAATTTTACTGTATTTTTAACAGTATACAATTCTGATTCCCTCGTTTGCAATTTGAGATCCAGATCGAACTGATATAATAAACAAACAAAGACGTCTGGTGGCCCGCGGCCAGACCGCCACATACGTATTTAGCCAAGAAATATTTGTGGAATTATACTCGGGTTAGCCTGGGCCGCATATAATGATCGATGTGAATACTTAAATTATATATGGGCCATGTTTGAATTTAGGTGTATGAAAAAGATCAGTTAATTAACCTTGAAATATGGAGTATATCAATAACAGGACTGGGTCGTTCTTCCGCCCCGGCCTATGTAATTCTGGAATAATATGTACAATAGCTTAAACGGTAAACCGAATTTTGACGCCTATTGATTACAATATTCAATTTATCCGTTTGTTTACATTATTGACCAATAACCGGTTTATCGTTTAACCGGATTATGACGTTTATCGTGTGTGAATATTAAGATAAAACGTACGGGAGTGATTAAACCGAAAAAACGGCAGACCAATTTTGGATGGTTAGCGGATACAATTTTTACTTTTCTCATTTGTTCAAGATAGTTTGGAAGTATAGAAATTTATTTGGAACTACAGTGAATAGCAGTAGAAGTGTTAGCAAAGCCCGAATCCTTGACCCGACATGTTTTTGAGTCAAGTCAGAATCTACCAATAACTCGAAAAAGTAGCGCGATTCATCTACGCCAGGGTTCTTCAAACTGGGGGTCGCAACCCCACAGGCGTAACAAATTTTAGGGGTCGCAATGAGTTCACCAATTTCACACAAAGTACTATATATATTGTACTTTTCCAGACTTTGGATTCGAAACACAATTATTGAACCATTCTTGGGGAGGTACGAGTAATTGAATCTATCATTTCTCAAAGACCCGAAAAAACTAGTTTCAGAGCCTTGCAAAAACGTACAAAACCACCAATGCTCCTGCAAGAACATGCGAAGTATCGAAATGACCAGTTCCGTTTAAGGCGCCCAGAATTGTGTGTACCAATATGTGTGTACCAATATGTAGGTAACTAATTTTGTTCGCCTACTTCACATCGATTTGTGTAAAGGGACTGAAACCTATGGGCAGGGGGTATATTCACTCGGCTAACACAGACAGTCCCCGAACTTGTTATAGAACTAAAGTAAGAAAAATCGGAATAAAATTTAGGCCTAACCCGGTACATGCACTACGGAGTATCCCGTTTATAAAATGACTCAAACTAGTACTCATCCGCCATTGGGAGATATAACTAAGTGATTTTACGCGGATAACTCGCGATTTTATCAAACAGTGTTGAATAGGGGAGATAAATAAATATAGAAGCTGTTTAAACGCGTATCTAAAACACATTTTAATAAGACAGAGTACCATCTTCCCACAGAAAAAAAACAAACCTCATCTAAGTACCTTATGCTTATTACGAAATAACCAAAACATCGCATATTATTACAAAACAATGCATACTTGGGGTTGTAATATAAGTAGGGAAGCCTTGTTTATGTCACCGGGGTCAATGACCGCGAATAACCCTAAACTTGAACCCTAGCTTTGTCTAAATCCGTTCAGGGTCAAGGTCGGCATTTGACATTGACAACATTGCGTTGGGTTACTCGGATTTATTACATGAGTCTACGAAACCATGCGTATTGAGTACCACAGTCGAGTGCAGGGGTCCCCTAACTGGGGTACATTTAGACATTGGCAACATTGCGTTGGGTTAATTCAGTTCATTACATGAGTACGAAGCCATATTATTGGGTCCCACAGAATCAGGGGTGTCCAACATTTTTTGTCAGTGGGCCATATAAACAACTTCAGACATCTGGATGGGCCACACAAAAAAAAATATTCTTCCCATGTACACAACAAATTAAAATAATTAGCGACAACCAGAACGCCGCTGGAAAGGCAAGAGATAGCGACTATCGCTTAGTGTTCCAGTAATAATGCACAGGTCAAAACGGTGAACGATTATACGCATAGACAGGAGCAAAAAGCATTATATTTTTTACCCATCTGAGCGCCTTTCAAGCATAAACTGGGCCATCATGCTTGATGCTGGGCCACACTAAAAGACTTGGCGGGACAGGTTGTGGCCCGCGGGCCGCCTGTTGCACACCCCTTGTTTAGAGCAATGGTTTTCAAACTCTCAAGATTCGTGACTCCCTTTTAAAGACTACCAATACATGTGGGCCCCTATTGATAAAAATCCCTAATATATATTTTAGAGCATTTTCGTTGGTTCCTATATGCCCCACGTTTATTCATTAATAGCCACCAAGCGAAAGCAAATGAATAAATGCATTTCAGTCAAAGTATTGGTCTAATATCACTTTGATATCACCCCCCCCCCCCCCCCCCCCCCCTTTGAAATGTAAAAATAAAGCATTTTTCTCTTTCGTACATAGCCATGTTCGTAGCTTGAAACGCTATTTAGACCCTGAGACTCCTCGATATTTCTCAACAGTACAAACAATGGCAAAATATGCGATTCGAATTATGTTTTCATAATATGTTTATTCGCGTTGGTTTTCGTAACAAAACCCCCAAACAATGCTCTTATCTGTCGCCAAGTAATAGACAAACATTAAAAATATTTTATTTTCCTTTCTTTTGTGACATTACAATGAACTTGGAATCGGCAGACGACGTTCATATTCAAGTTGTGTTTGTTTGGTAACAATCGAACGCGTGACTCGATAAAAAATTTAAAGATAAACGGAATGATGTAACGATGACAGGAATCCCGGAAGTACGGGACCGTTTGGGTGACCTCTGCCTCAATCAGCGATACATAGCCGCGCATGTGTAGCGGCATTTGTCTTTCAATATCCGAATTTCCCTCAAATACTGTCTAATACTATTACTGAAGTATCGTTCGTTGTCAAGTTTTGGTACTCCCGTTGCGTGTGTACAAGGTTAAAGTTAGGCCATAATTTCATTCCGATTTTTCTTATTTTAGTTCTATTACGAGTTCAGGGACTTTCTGTGTTAGCCAAGTGAATATACCTCTGCCCATAGGGGTCAGTTCCTTCCCACAACCAGATGTAAAATAGGCGAACAAAATTAGTTACCTCCATATCGGTACACACAATTCTGGCCGACGGTTCCATTACATTTGAACCCATGACAATTGCACCTGTATGCTATTGCACCTATGGAATTTTTTTTGTTTCACGGATAGTTGAACCCATACTAACCCTAACCCATGGGTTTTAGCACCCGCATATAGATTGAACCTGTGGATATACGCATGGGTTCAAATGTACATGGGTTCAAATGTACGGTCACCCTGGCCGACATCTTTATACAATTTAGTTAGTGGTGTCTTGTCGGCACATTTTACATTATATTTTCAATTATGACAAGTTTGCATTATGACGTCAGTTTATTATTATTATTATATTAAATCATTTTTCGTAAAAAAAAATTTAAATTTTTCTTTAACTTTTTTATATGTTTTACTAATTCTCATTAGTTTAGCATTTTTTGTATTGTGACCTTAAATTTGAAATCTTACGTCACTATTTCCATTATGACGTCATTTTCAGACTTTTATATCAATGGCCTCAACAAATAATTAAATTACGTTAAATATTTTGCTAATTTCACTGATTTATTTTAAAAGTTTGGGAAGCCGCCACAACAAAGTTTTGCTTAGAAGTAGTTAATTAATGGTGTTGTGGCTGAATTATCGTGGACTTCAGTTTCGAGAGTCCTGCTCGGAAAAATGCGGTTTTACCATGAATTTTGCACTCGTTGAGAAGTTCAACTTTGGCTAAGTTTTTCGATGTCTGATTAAGTTTAGTAAGTCATATTAAAACGATTAAAGCTATGTTCGAATACATGGACATGAAAAAGCTTTTTAGCGAAAAAAAATGCAATTTCTAACCACTGGAAATTTCAAAGCAATTGGGCCTGTAGTTAATGGGAGAACTGACTGTTTTATAACGATAAGTGTGAAAGATTGCATAACCGTACTACTTCGTTTGGCTTTCGTGTACATATTTGGGCATTGCTCTCTTGTTAATAAATAAGATGATCGGAGTTTCAAATTATTGCCTTAAAATTTAATTAATTTTTTCATTAAAGCATTTCATCTAATTATTATATAAACGTTATCCTAGCTGTTGTAAATAAACTGTTTTTATTTATTGCTTTTCATATTAAGTTTTGAGCCTATGGCCCAGTAACTAAGTCTATCATTTGTAAATGGTCCACTCGTAAAAGTAATTGCCCACCTCTGGCCTGGGGGTTCCCCAAGTTTCCATTCAATTTCGAAAATCTATATAAATATATTTATATTGTTGAGAATTTATTATATACCTTAGGTTTGCCACCATTATTAAACTTGTTACACTTCAAATATCATTTTGTTTTGCTAGTATTAGATTTGCTTATATTTATAGTTTATATCATTCTTCATACTGTCTTGCAAGAACGTAAATTGGAATAGGACAAATGAACCATTGCAATGGGATTCCTCAAAACTTCAGTTCAACCAAAAATATTAAAAACCACTTTTGTAGAGTAAGCTATCCGAATACGGACATCTCTATCCATTCGCTATCTATGATCACGACGAAGCAAAAACGAAATCGCGATAGCGCTAATTCCCCACGTAAGCTTAAAATATTCTAATCTTAAAGAACTTGGCCTAGACCTGACAGATTATACGCTTCAGCGATACTCGCATGTGTGGGATTCTTGTCTGGCGATAAAACTATGGCTCGATGCCGCGTAAGAGTTGTAACACTGAAGTATGGTTGCGGCTTATTGTGCGTAGACTCATAGATTTAAAACATAGCCTAAGCAGAGGATAGCATTCGTTGTTATATTAGGATAAGCGGTGCTCCAGAAGTATATGTATCAATATGGAGGTAACTAATTTTGTTCACCAATTTTACATCAAATTGTGTAAAGGGACCCAAACCTGTGGACAATGAGAAAAATCGAAATAGAATTATGGCTTAACCCTAATCTGATACACATACTACGGGAGTACCGGATAAGGCATTTCATACTTATTCGGGGGAGATGAAAGCCTGAAAGATAGCCTAACCATAGAATGGTGTTTTCATTTTTATTCCAGCGGAGAGCCTCATAAGCGATTGAGTTGTATCACTAAAGTTTGACTGCCGGCTTGTGCGTAAACCTATAGATTTAAAACACAGGTTTAGAAGATTGGCGAGTGTATTAGAATGGGATTTCTTGGTTATCTCAGGAGAGGAAAGCCGATAGGATACATATTGAAACATAATTTTTTGGATAAGATAAGATTTTAGTGTGTTTTGGTTTTGGTAGAATTTTCCATTTCATTTGTCCCTGGGAGAAAAGGAATGTTAATTCCTTCTTAATCATATATCAAATCTCGGAGAGAAAAGATTGCTTGATCATATCTCGAACCACGAGTGGGCTGGGCATTTTCGAAAACCTTGTGATTTCAGAATCGAATCGAATGATTTTTTCGAATCGAATCTCGAATACTTGAAAATATATAATTGTAAGCGACTTTATTATAGTAATTAGTCTTCTCAACAAATGAATTACTGAAGACATAGAATAAATCACTCAGATAGATTACTGAGCGTTCACACAAAATATAAAACACGTTTTATCAATAACTCACTAGTCATATGTTAGAATTTCGTTGAAAAAATATGACTCCAATGAAAAAAAAATTGGGGAATTCACCTCGACCATTAGCGAAAGATAAAAACAAGATGGCGGCGATTCGAAATTTAGCCTTGAACCGATTCGAATAATTTACTATTCGATTCGAAATGCCCAGCTCTAAGTCGTTCTCTCGTTCGGTTACCAGTCATGTCAGGTATGGGATTAGTTAACCAGTTATTTGTTTGAGGTGCATGGACTTGATGGTGGATGATTTAACATCGACTAAAGGTTATATAAATAAACATGAAACCGAGGTGATTGCAACATAGACATCTCCCACGAGATTCGACCAACAAACCCACAGTAGGTAATCGTCAGTGTAATGGTTAGCACGATGAACTAACCACGAGTTCAACCAGTAGCTAAGTAAACCTTAATACAGTGGTTACCAAACTTGATTGACCTGGGGCCGAAATTAGAAGCGAGAAGATATTCGCGGGCCGAGTGAGGGGATACCAGCATGTATAACTGAAATACCGGTATAATTGGATTGTTACGACATGCTCAAACTGTGATAATGATGTAACAATTGGTGGTATCTGGAACACAAAAAAAAAATAAAAAATATAAAGTGTTGAATTATTTAACTCAAGTTTGGCGGTACATATAAAATGGTTACGGGAACCGCTGCTTTAATACGTTCAAGATAATAAAAGCTTGGACAATTTGGTCCTAATACAATATATACATCGTTGCTTGAACTTGGTTTAAATTCCGCCTAATCTGAAATAGAGTGTTGTTCAAAATTTGAGTTACCAGTAATACGAACGCTTGCGAATGTATAAAGTGCAGTTAGTCTACACTCAATCTTCATTGATTTCTATAAGAAAACGCGTTGTTCGCCATATGTTAGCTTTCTCAACGGCTTTCCTCTCTCCGGTATAAACGTCTACTGTTTTGTCAAAATTCATAAAGTTACACGAGCAGTGGTTTAAAGTGGGACGAATGTACTGTTAACTCAGCCTACGATAATTAGTAACCGGACAAAAATAGACGCTCCAGAAGTGTATGTACCAATATGGAGGTAACCAATTTTGTTCGCCTATTTTAACTACCCTAATTTTCTATGGTCTAAACATTTATTTTAAAGTGCATTCGCCAGAATACGCGATTTGGTTTAATAAAACGGCAGAGAATATACGCTTGACTTCGACTGGTACCTTTACGAGAGGTAAATGTTCGCCATATTTTTAATTGTTTCATCAACTTTCCTCTTCGGAGACAAACGTATACTGAAATGGTGCATTCGCTAAAACACGCATTGATAGAATAGTACAGGTATACAGTTAACTCACGCTTGGAAGCCTGAATACTTTACAATAGTCCGTGGTTTCCTCATGTTTAAGCCGTCTTATCGACTTTTCTTCTCCCCCCATTTCCCTCAAATAATTTTAAAATAAATTCCAGCTCATTCTTTACCCTGACGGCGTAATCGTCGATCGCTGTAAACTTGTTTGGCGACTTGCCAAGTCACGTACGTGGTGTCGGCTCTTATTCACGTTTATTGTATCATAATCGTTTCAAAGCTCGTTCATTGTTGCCTCAACAATGCTCTTGGCCTCGGTTAAGCTAGACGTCTTCAGCTACGTAGACTGAATCGCGTGGACTGTTCAATGCGATTGATAACTTAGTTTGGAAGTTCTAAGTCAGCGTTTCTAAAACAGGGAGGAAATATTACTTTGTTTTTAGCGTAGTTTCAAAAGTATTGGTTAGTTATTTTATGGACTTATTATAAACTAGTCAAACTGCGCAAAAGCCAAAGTGCGAAGTAACGTATTGCACAAGTGAAGGATGCATTTAACAAATACCGAAAGATAAGTTTTTATGCATAGCGAGAAAGGAATTGGGGGAAATTGCCAAAAGGGATGAATATTTCCAAAATGATTGGGAACCGCTTTTGTAGGTGTTAACGTTGTCCCGTTATTGTCATATATACAGAATTATACTGCGTTGTATTCTAAATATCAACGATTTTTATGGTGAATGAGTTTTTCATCTTTTTGCTTCGTTCTATTTTCGATATAATTGCAGCAATGGAATTGCAATGGTTTGAAAAATTGGCGACGTCATATAATGATACCACAATAGTCGGCAAGATCGTAGCCAGCTCAAAATTGTGGGGGTGGGATAAATTTTTTTGTATGATGACGTATTACGACCCTCACTCGTGCCTTTTGCTACGAACAAAGCCAGATAAAACTAGCCACTGTTATCTAACAATACCTTGAAAAATCGCTCTACAAACGTACTTTGCTGTCGAAGTTATCCGAGGTATACAATCGCACATTTCCATCTATCTCGTTTGTTCATTTGGTGAAAGAACTATTGATAACAAGCACTCCAGGAAACGCCCTGTTTTCGTAGTAAATCGTCCAAAAATAGATCAAAATTGTGACAGAAAAGCGTATGGATTAATATCTTACTTCAAATGTCGCAAAATTAGAATAAAAAATATTGAAAAGGCTACCTCTATGATAGTTAGTCATTCTAGAATCCTGCTCTGCAATTAATTCTGATCGTATCTTTGTCACTGAAATCACTGCAATAATCCTGTGAACAGGTTGAAACTCCCCCGAGCGTTCAAATTTAATCATGAGCCTGTATCTTTGATCTGTTGCGTACTCATCTAAGTTTTTTAAACTCGTTCACCCAAAAAATTTTTTGGCAGACCTCCTAGCTCCGCTGCTTTTTTGCAGTGTTGGGTGGCAGTCCCGATAAAACGAGTCCAAGTTAATCAATAAGTTAAGTCGCACTGGCGGTAAGTTGATGATGAGTCCGAGTCATTTTATTTAGCTGATGAGTCAATTCTATTATTCGATGCATTATTTTCCGCCTGAATGACATCAGCTGACTTTGCCAATGTGTCAATGTGCCCGCGTATAGATCTTATCGGTTTATATCTTCAGTAACTATTGGCATTTTAGTGATCCATAAGTTTGCTTAGAGATGAGTCTCCTTTACTTCCGGGTGTGCGTTACTTCCGGGTGCGCGTAACTTTGCTCGGAGATGAGTTTCTTTACTTCTGAGTGAGTGCCTTTAACTTTGCCCAGAGATGAGCCTCTTTTACTTCTGGGAATGCCTGTAACATTTCTCAGAGATGAGATTTCTTTATTTCTGAGTGAGGGAACATTTTTGCAACACCACGATTCTATAGACCTATAGTTTCAGTAGTTTATGGCATTTTAGTGACCGGAAAGTGGCCTTCTCCACTTCTAAATAAGCGAGGGTGCTTTGTGAAAGTTTTTTTCACAGAATAAAATATGTTTGTGTCTATGAAAGAGTTCTCGCGACTTTATTTATAGAAAGTTAGCATTGAAAATTTTTATTTATAGCAATACCACATAAACCCTAAAAACAGTTTTGTTAAAAAAATTTCATTTTTATCATTTTTGAAAAGTTTCGACAAAATTTCCGACTCCTATCATGTTTACGGCTTCCCTCGAATCGCCGAGGTGTCAGTTCTAAACATTTGAAGGTGGGAATACTCTTTCCCGCCTCCCCGGAGTCCTATACAGGTCACATTCTTTGATCGAAATTTTTCATAAATGTAAAATTATCTGGTAAATTGAATGGAATTGTGATATTTTCTGTCAGTGTTCATTTTGTTAGAAACGCAACCTGTCACATCTATTTGAGTATACTTCGGAGTGCCTAGGATGGCTGACATGAACAAACTACGACCCGCGGGCCAAATCCGGCCCGTTGGGTCAATTTGGCCCGCCTGATGCTGTCACGACCACATTAAAACCAAATTTTGATGTTTTAGCTGAAAAATTTGCTCAAAGAATATGTTGAGATTGCGATTAAATTTAGTTTTGGTGCGAGGCTTATTGCTTTTCACTTTTGCTTTTGTAACACTGTAAATATTGTTCATAGAATGTAATTTCTTGCCTCACACTTACATGGCCGCCAATCCAGGTGGCGAAATCATATGGCGAACCACGGCGTCTCGTCCAGTTACCAGGCCATGTCGGGTATTAAATTAGTTAAACCAGTTATTTGTTTTGTTGCATCAATTTCATGGACCTACACGATAAGATGTATGGCTTGAATTACCACGGAATTATAGTGAATTTATATCATTATTTTTTGCAGTATAACTAATCGAAATTTTGTATAACTTTCGCTAAACTTGACCTTTCTGCTTAGAAATTTTAATTATTCAAACGAAACTTACCGGAAAATATTCCGATTAATTCCGCGTAGAATTTCAATCAAATACCAGACGGTAGCACGAGGCTTGACGTACAATGTTCCCCTTGCTTTAAACATTTTATAAAATGCGCGAAAACGGGTATTTTTTATTTAATATTAGACTTTTGAATCTAATTAAATGTGTATAAACTCATAAAATTGTCTTTACACTTAATGAAACATTTATAATGATGGTTTTCGAATCACATTTCATCATGGGGAACACGGTTTTGAAGAATTCGTGGTGGGAATAAATTATCACCCCGTGTGATTATTATCAAGTTATAAATTTTTTATGACCTGTCTGAGAAATTCTGATCTAAATATACTTCGCTATACATATATAATATATTATGTTCCTCATTTGTTCGCGTCAAGGAAAAACAAATGCTCGAAAACGAGTACAAACTCCTCATGGGACGCGTCGAGATGTCAATATTTGGAATATTTTGTTCATAAGTTTTTTTCATTCATTACCACAAACAGTAGAATACTTGGAACCTATCATATAGAATGGGCTCATCCTTCGATCCCTAAAAATTGAAAAACTTGATAATTTTAAACATGACGCAGATAAAAAAAATATGACGATATCAAAATGAGTTAGATCGACGTTTACTTTAAAGGAGGTCATGTTCCAGTGACCCTCGTCGCGCGCTATTGACTTTAAAGAGCCTTCATATAATACCTAAATATATACCCCTTAGCGCTGGTTGTTGTGTGAAACTTTTATATTAATGATTTTTTTTTAATAAACGATAAACTTCTTCGAATTGTGTGACGTAATAATTCTAGATCTGACGTCATTAACAATTTTTGTTTGTGCTATATCGAAGTCATGGTCCAGCAACTCCCGTCACGCACTGCTGACTCTGAGCAGGTTTTAATATTGAGCTTACTTCAAAATGCCAGTACCTTTACATTTTTCTACTCGTAACTATCGGAATGTGCGGCATATGGTTAATGTGATCGGCCGTTTATGTGTTTATATTAATTATGCCGAATGTATTTATAGCGTGAACAATGGAATTCTTCGGCCTAATTTACGTTGTTAAGGCACTAATGATATTCATACAACGCGTTTTCAATCCGAGTTGAGTTGCATTCTTTCAAGTCTCGTCTTAATCGCTCTGTTCCAATACAGGAGTGTGTAACAGGCGGGCCACAATCCGGCCCGCTAAGCCCATTTAGTGCTGCCCCATGTCAACACTCAGATTTTTTCTCATCAAGCATAGCATCATATTACGACTGTTTACGTTTACATGGATAAAAACACATAATGTCTCTTTGCTCTTGTCGCTGCGTTGAATCTTTCGCCGTTTTGCCCGCTGCCTTTATTACTTTGATTCGTCATGTACATGAAAAAACTAATTTTTTTATCACTGAAATTGGTTATATATTGCACACTATTGTTCTAATATCTTTGTCGCATAATTGAGCCTAACTTGGAAATCTTCTATCAGTAAGCTTTCCACTTTTTGTTGAGAACCAGAGACCTTGCTTTAAGCAAACGTACAACTCTTATATAAGTACTCTTTTCACTTTTAGTTGATGGCTAGGGACCTTGCTTTGAGCAAACTTGCAACTTTTCTATCAGTACTCTTTCCACTTTTAGTTGAGAGCTCAAGACCTTGCTCTGAGCAAACTTGCAACTCTTTTATCAGTAATATTCCCACTTTAAGTTGAGGGCTTAGGACCTCGTATTGAGCCAACGTACAACTCTTCTATCATTACTCTTTCTAATGTTATTTGAGGGCTCGGGACCTTGCTTTGAGCAAACTCGCAACTATTCTATCAGTACTCTTTCTAATGTTATTTGAGGGCTCGGGACCTTGCTTTGAGCAAACTCGCAACTATTCTATCAGTACTCTTTGCATTTTTAATTGAGGACTCGGGACTTTGCTTTGAGCAAATTCGAATAAAATTTAAAATTTGTTTAACGTTATATCACCCAGTACGTTAGTATTTTTTTACATCCCCACAGTTAATATTTTTCCACCTTCATGTCTCAATTTTGCGCTGACCAAACTTGCATGAAAATCTTAACATTGAAGAATTAACCTGCATTCATCGGTGTAGTCAAAATAGGAATCGAAAGCTTTCTAATCTCTCAGACGCAAAGAAGTCGTTAATGTGGTCCAAATTGGTCTAGAGGGCTTTTCATCTGATCCACCGTGACCGCGGGGAATCTCCTTGCTTAATTAAATCAGTGAGATTAGTTTCGCTTCCCCTAATTTAGTCCAAAATTGGTTAAAATCCGCGCATTAGCGAATTTAGGAAGAAAATGGCGGCATTGAGAGCCATTTTGTGTGCAAATAAATTGCAAATTTTGGACGAAAAATGTCGAACACCTTGGTTTATTTGTTTAAAATAATGATTTGAAGATGTATTTTTTGCTATCGTGGCTTTCTATCGCTGATTCTCCCCATCCTACGAGTATTACTAATTCTTATACGAATATCAAACAATGGACGCAAAATTTTATTTCAACACTGAACTTCGAACGTAGATTCCCTTATTATTTCAATAACTTTTGTGACAACAGACAAGATCGTGATGTCACAAAGAGTTATGAACATAGAAAGAGGTACGCAAACGACACCGCAAAAAATCTAACGAATTTCTAAATAACTACTAATGGCGTTGTAAATATTTGCTCTTTATGCTTATTTTCAGCTAAAACACATACTATCACGGCCTCACATTTCGTCTCAGGTTGGCAGGTTTTGCACTCCTGGTCTAGGGTTTATTGTAAGAACAGTGGTTCTTAAACTTTTCAGGTCTTGCGCCACACCCAACTAGCGGACACGTTGAAAATACGTGTACAAACGTAATAAAGAAATGAAAATATTCAAAATAAGGCGGACAATTTTTTTTTAATTTTTGATTAGTTTCACGTCCCGTCAAAAAATTGTCTCTGTCCCTAAGTGGGGCGCGCCCCCCTGTTTGAGAGGTGATTCGTTGTGAGTGAGGCTCTATCCAAGAGTCGTATAGTACCAGGCAGGCTCTGCTGATTTAGAGGCCGTATTGTAACTCCTAACCGTCTTGTAATTAAACGGGAATTTTCAACTCATTATTTTATGGGTACTTCTGTAGTATGCGAACCAAGATGGCGGACGTAGTATGTGTACCAGGTTAGGGTTAGGCCATAATTTCAAGTACAAATACTACGGGAGTCACTTGGCTAGTCCCCGAACTCGTAATAGAACTAAAATAAAGAAAATCAAAATAAAATTATGGCCCAACATTAACCTGGTACACATACTACGTTCCGGCGTCCGCCATCTTGATTCTCATACTACGGGAGGAACATTTTATGTATATATACGTTTGTATTGTGTTTCTGAGTTTGGCAAATTAATCCTTCCTCTCTCTCTCTATTGTGCATAAAGCAATTTTGAAAATATTGTAAAGAAAAATTTTCCAGTTAGGAATAGATTAGTATGTTAGTAAAAGAGCAGTAATTCTGCGCGAAACTGATCTGAAGCCTATGAATTTCCTTGTGTATTTCCGTAGTAATTACCAATCAGCAAAAATTCGACGATGACGTAACAATTGTTATTTTAGTCGCTCAGACAGATATTAAAACATGATTGTAAACATTGCCTCGTTTTCGCGGTTTTGCGTGTTATTTGTGAATTTTCAGTTGTGTCTCCAAAATTTAGTTGTGAATGAGTATTCCAATGAGCATTAGTTTAGTTGCAGTAATCAAAAATTAGTCTCGCGAAGGCTGCGATAGACTAGGCTAAAATTAACTATTAGCATTTTAATGAAAATGATGGTTTCAAATAAGCAGACCAGTTTGTAAGCTCTAACTCTCCAAAACACTCGCAAATAAGTATAAAATATTTTGCAACAGTAAAGTATAAGGGAGATTTTTTTCTGGGGTCAAAGGTCGGTGAAACATCCATTATGGTGCTAAGGTACACCGAATTTAAAAAGTCAATCCTGGTATAAATTTTATTTTTTTCATTTTTGTCTCGATGATTTGTTAAATAAAAGACAAAATTAAATCAAGTGGAATCAAAAAGGCTAATTTTTCTCGGTAATTTGATTACATGGTTTTTATATTATTCAAGAAAAATCTAAATATGTTTATTTTGTAATTTTCGCTATTTTTAAAAACGTCTGGGACCGTATTTAAATCATTTATTATTCAGAAATAGTAAATGATATTGTTTTGAGACTGAAGTGTTTGAATATTTGAAATAGTGGAATAGTTAGTTATACCTAAATATTCTATCCAATTAAAGAGTCCAGCTGCACACTAACACAAATGTATTTCTGTAACGTTTCGTCAGATTTCCTCAGACAAGCAGTTTACAACAATCATTGTACAACAATCTCCGGGCACCGGGCAAAACGACAAAAGATTTAACGCAGTGACGAGAGCAAAAATCATTATTTATTTTCACCCATTTGAGCGCCTTTTTAAATATAAACTGACTTGATGGGGAAATTCTGATTATAAAATTTCAATCAAAGCATCGGTTTCCAAAATGTTTTGTTCATGCGACGCCAAAATATCAGAGAAAAAAACGTCGCACGAAAAAAGACACTACGCAACAGAAAGTAAACGACATAGGAAAGGCAAAATGAATTTATTGATTCAAATACACAGCATTCAAACGAGGAAACAATGACATTTATTATAAATACAATATGTAAAATATTCAATCATATGATAATTATGTTGGGAACCACTGAAAGAAATTGGTATGAAAATCCCCTGAAGGTAAAATGACTCATAAATTGAAAAAAGTGCTACCGCAAATTTGCATTTTACCCATTTTTGATCGTTTTAATCAGAAAAACCATTTATTGTATTAGTGATGTTTTAAAATGTGAAACGAAAGAGCAAAACGTTGTTCGGTCCGATCTTTCGCTGTGAAAAAGAATTAGGGACTCTATAATAAATAAATAAAACTGAATTAATCTCTTAATAGAATACTTTAATCGGATCTCTGCTCGAATTTGTATTTTTCAAAAGGTTTTCAACTGTTTTTACATAAAATTAAAAATGCATCTCTATTTTTTTTAGCAATAAAACATGGTTTAATGCTAATTTTATTGTTTTTTGCAAAATAAATTGGATTTGAACAAAGAATTAGTGAATATCTCAAATTTTTTTTTTTCAAAATTGAAAATGTCGAAATCTTTTCTTTGAGAGGTCAAGGGGCCATTTAAACAAGAAGAGTTCAGACTTTGCCTTATCTTGAACCCGGAAGTGGCTGCCTGAACTTCAAACCGCAAATACAGTCAAGTCATCCTAGTGTCGAAATAATTCACATCAAATTTTAAAATACGAAATATTCATAACTTTTAGTAGAGGTTGCGCGAGACTGACTCCCAATCCTTCCTCAATGCCTTTGCGCTAGTTCAGGGGTCGGCAACCTTTTGTAACTCGCGGGCCAAAATAACGGCTGCAAGTCATTGGCGGGCCGTACATATTTTTAGAAAGCTGAAAACCGAACGGATGATACATTTTATAACAAAAATGAAGCAGTGATACATCTCTCGAATAGAATATAGATTTATTTCCTCATTGCATTGCATTTTCGGCGCCATTGAACCCTTTGCACTTAGTATCAACTTTGCTGCGTTTTGTTGCCATTTGTCTAATTATAAGCTCATTAAAACGAGTAATTGTAAATTTTTCACTTGTTAGATTATAATAGAATTTGGTTTGCACGCAATTAATTGTGTAACGTGAAAAATAGAATCGTCAAAACAGCTGTTTTGTTACTATAATTCAGTGAAGCGTCGCGGGCCGGATTATGTTACTCCGCGGGCCGGATCCGGCCCGCGGGCCGTAAGTTGCCGACCTCTGCGCTAGTGGATCCGTATGCGAGTAACGCAAGGATGCTGTAGCAGAAAAAAATACCATAATGTGCAATTCAAAAGTTCTGCTGCACACTAACAAATGTACATCTGTAACGTTTCGTCTGGCGACGTCTTTCGCGACATCTTGGCACCAAGCAATCACACTTTCCGCTTTTCGGCTTCAATTCATTGCGAATGCGCTACGACAAATCTCGCAAGATTTATGAACCTAAGGATCTACACGCGTGCTTTTTCTGTTCTGCGTGCTCTTCCTAGTTAATATGACCTTCCATATAAAACGGTATACATATTTCTTTGTTTTAACGAGTCGAGAACAGTATAATATTCCATTATGATATGAACTTTCAGTAGACTCCCAATCTTTTCTCTATGCCTTTATGCTAGTGAATCCGTATGTGTATACTGCAAGGATGCTGTAGCAGGAATAAAGATGACTATTTTATTTAATTCAAGAGTCTTGCTGCACACTAACACAAATATATTTCTGTAACGTTCCGTCTGACCAAAATCAGACTTCCTCAGACAAGCAGTTTACAACAACGTTGAAATCTATAATATGACATGAACAGGTAATCGGACGAGAGCGTGTGGTACGTCATATTAAGTCGTATTAGCGGCTTTCTTCTCCATGCATCTGAAACAAATAACTGGGTAATTAATCCCATATCCGACATGGACTGGTAACCAGACGAGAGGCCGTTTCTCGCCGTATTATCGGCTTTCTTTTCCCCGAGATGAACATGAAAATTCTATCCTAGGTTCTAAGATCTCGTCTTGGTTATATCCGTTGCTTATTAACCGCACAGCAACCGCAGACTTGCAATCACTGTGAATGCGGCAAACCTTTTTATTCAATAAACATCTCCCCGCATATGGAACGTGAGTGATGATTTCTGCCCGTAGGGAGTTGGCATTGCAGTTAGAATAGGTTGTTGCAGGTCAGGCATGACCTTGTCAGGGGGGGGGGGGGGGGGGGGTGAAATTCAAAATTTCTAATCGCAAAGGTAGACCATGTCAATCGGTAACGTGGATATTGCAGTTACAAAAAGTTGTTGCAGGGTCGGTCTGGTCTCTATTTCACTATATCACTTCAAGTTCGCCAGGCCATATTAAATCGTTATGCAGTAATTAACCACGGACAGTGGTATGAGAATCAGAAGACTAGATAGATGCGGTCCTTGGCCAACTATGAGGGCCACAGAGCAGCCCTCTCTCTGGGCCATGAGCAAAATTCTTCACCGATTTTTACTCACGATGGCAACATTGAATTGCAGTGACTTGATTATTTTTTCATTACAATTCTGACATATGACTATTTTCTGTAGTGAGTTATTGATAAATAAGTGTATTTCGTTGTGTGTGAACGCTCAACAATCTGTCTTAGTGATTTAGCCATGTTGCCAGTAATACATTCGCTGACAGGACTAATTACAAAAAAAAAGAGTCGCATGCAATTACATATCTCCCATTGACTTCCAAGTATTCGAGATTCGATTAGAAAAAAATATTCGATTCGATTCTGAAATCATCGGGTATTTAAAAATGCCCAGCCCTAGTGGCGGGCTACGGTCCCAATAAGACACTGGTCTCGATATCCTTCGGAATGACAACCAATTTTATGTTAATGTAAGGCTTAATAACCGGTGACTGATAATTTATTTTGTCAAATTTCATTTTCATCAAAAATGAGCGCGAAGAGAGATTATGAATCTCTTTACAAATGAGAAAATTAATTCTGAGTTGCTAACGGGAACGTACGACATAAGCATTAGCAAATAAGAGTAAATGAGGCTGAATTCTCTGGGGACGAAAAGACTGGAAACATCGCATCAATAAAAAGCTCGAATTAATTGAACGCATATTAGGTTGTTCGAGGTTGATGATTTTCTTACACCAGTGGTTCCCCACTTTTCATACAAGTTACCCAAGTAATTTCCTAAAATCTTGCGGCATGACATATGCTTAAAGACTAAACGGCATGTAGTGCTATGGCCACAAAATTAAATAATACAAATGCGGAGAAATACATACAGTTTATTTTCTTATTATTATTTCAACATTATTATTTGTTTGCCTTTAGCTATTTTTTAAAAATTGCTGCGTGGTTTCACTTAACGAAATAAATGCTTCCAAGTTTTTAAGCGGTGATACTTTCGACAAAAACGACTACTATTTTGCAACAATTCAATAAAAATTACTAACAAAAAAATTAAGGTTTTTGTTAAAAAACAAGCAACTCAGGATAGTTGTCTGGTGACCCAGGGTGGGAGACACTATACTAACGCTGGTTCACTGTTTCAATGAGAGAGTGAGCACTAATATATTGTTGTGTCATCAGATAAATAAGGTAATTTAACATCTTATTCTATTCAATTCAAAAGTCTTGCTGCACACGAACACAAATATATTTCTGTAACGTTTCGTCTGACCTCGGTCAGACTTCTTCAGACAAGCATTTTACAACTATAACAAGAAACGCAATTGCATGCACATAAATATTGGTTTCAAATGTTGGGTCTGTTTGCGATCTTATGTTGGGTATTCAAAACATTGAACATTTTCCAATGCTTCGAATATTACTAATAATCACATGAGTTGAATATTAATAATCCTTTGGATCGAACCAAGCTTTGTCCAATCTGATATGTTTTTTGTTTCATATATATGATAAGCCTAGATATGAGCAGCGGCGGTCTGGCCTTATGACGTTGATATCGAGCATCGATTTTGAATTCTCCGATCTTTATGATCATTTTTGCGTTTAAATTTAGTATTTTTACATCGCGTTTTTGTGCTTTCTAGACATATTTACTTCAATGAACTTTATTGACTGTCTCTTTGATATCTATACTAGTCAGCAGGTTGTAATTATCTATCGAAGAAAACGCTTTTAACCAAAGCAAGGTCATTTAATGAAACGTAATATTCGTGGAAAACTATATACAAGGTTAAATTAAAGACAAAACGTAGATCAGATATCGCGAGTTTGAACCTTATGTCCGACGCTTTGTCAGGTTGATAAAAAATCTCCAAATTGGCAGTGTATCAATCAAATTAAACTATTCAATTCAAGAGCAAGAGTCCTGTTGCACACTAACACAAATGTATCGTTTCGTCTGACTAAGGCCAAATGGTTATTGTTGTAAACCGTTCGTCTGACAAGGTCTAACTTTGATAAGACAAAACGCTACAAAATACATTTGTGTTAGTGTGCAGAAGGACTCTTGAAACGTATTTCAGATCCTCGGACATACCTCTACAGGTAGAAATCTGTTATTTTGGGTCGGAATTATCAATTTGTATTTGGTGTAGATTTAATAATATTGTTCATTTATTTAGCATTATTCGTACATGAAGCGCTAACTAATGATCTATTAACGTAAACATTCTCTTTAAGCGTAATGAGGGAGAATAAAGAGATCTGAAATAGGCTATAGAAGAAATGTATCGAAAAGGTTGGAAACCAGTTGTCTCGCCAAAGCTTCGATTTTGTATTGTTTTTGTAGGTAATTGTACTGGACGCGAAGTGTACATATGGGTCGTTTTATTATTATGTCGTTGTTGATCTTGTTGTTGCTAGCATTCTTCTTTTTATGAAAAAAATTGCTTTTCTCATTAACTACTAGAACTTTTGCTTTGAAATTTTCAGTGGTAAAAATTTGTATTTTCGCCAGGAAGGTATTATTTTCATTACTTCAAAAAATTCTGTGAGCTCTATCGAATTTTTTTGTGCTGTGACGTCATCAAAGTTAAAAATTGCGCACCTTGTGGCGGTAGTCTATGACAGATTGAATAAATCCTACTTCATTTCGGGTTTCGTGTCCATTTATTTGAGAAACGCTCTCTTGTTATTATTTTGTCACAGACCTCACATTGCGACGTATTATGTTAATTTTTTCATAGATCAAGCTTGGGCCATATCAATCATTTACTACCATGTATGATTCGAGCTTTGCCAGTGATACTTCCTAAAAATGCAAATTAAGAACTAATGTTACCACAAATATTAGGTTAGTTTTTAATTGAGTCGAACATCACGCTATAAAGTGATTTTCAAACCGTTTAAAACTAATTTTCGATTTAATTTTGGGTCAATTAATATGAAACCGGATGACTGTTTTTTCCATCTTTCCATCGATGGGAAAATATAAAGTGAAAAATTCGTAATATTAACCAAAATTTTAGAATAATTTCTATACCAAATTTTTTTCCGAGAACTTCAGTTATGTCCTGGAATTCGATTCTTCATAGTTGCTTTTCTAAACGTTTTGACATGAACGTCTGTAAGTCTTGGTTCTGAATGAGTGTGTAACTTTTCTCTAAGGTGAGTCTCCTTTACTTCTGAGTGAGTGTCCGTAATTTTGCGCTCAGAGATGAGTCTCCTTCACTTCTGAGTGAGTGTCTGTAACTTTGCTCAGAGATGAGTCTCCTTTACTTCAGAGTGAGTGTCCGTAACTTTGCTCGGAAATGAATATTCTCAACTTCGGAGTAAGTTTCCGCAGCTTTGCTCAGAGATGAGTCTCTTCCACTTCTGAGTGAGTGCGAGAGAAAAATAGGCTTTTGTAATAGTGTGTCCAAAATTTCGGTTTGGGCGCGAATGTTTAAATTTGTATTTTACGTCATGCAAACGCCGTCATCGACGTATCTTTTCTCACTCGCCATTTTGTTAATTGAAAGAAGTTGAAAGTCTTTGGCGTTTTTTTTAATTATCCTCAATCAAGATCTTGTTTATGATTAAAGGAATACGTCATAAACCTAGCCATATATAGGCAATTTTGAGCTCACAGACATTCGGAAACCATCTACGAAATAACCATAATCAAGCGCCTTTGAATTTGTGCATGGAAACTTGGAGTCTCCAAATTCTGGAGAATTTGAGAAGTTGTCAAGTCTCGCCCCACCTCAAAAATAACTAGCATTATTTTTGATTAGCTTCACTCCCCGTCAAAAAAATGTCTACGCCCCCTTGTGTGGCGCGTCACGCCTTTTTGAAAACCACCGGGCTTTGATGAATTCTGATTTCGGTCTTGTTCAAAAAACAAATCGAAATATGTTCATTCTTTTAAAAGTTCATTTGCAGATGACCAGGGGCCAACAATTTTGATCACCTACACTGGCGGGCCATGTAAGTGTGACGTGAAAGTCACATTTTATGAACAATATTTATTGTGTCACAAAAGCAAAAAAAAACAATAAGCTTCGTGCCGAAACTAAATTTAATCCCAATCTCAACAAAAATCCTTGAGCTATTTTTTAGTTAAAACATCAAAATTTTGTTTCAAGTTTGCTTGTGGCAGCATCAGGCGGGCCAGATTGAAGTACCCAGCGGGCCGGAATTGGCCCGCGGACTGCAGGTTGCCCACGCCAGGTGTTGATGAATAATGACGTAATGACCTAGTGGGTAAACAAGGAATATGCGGGATCAGAGATTAATCATGTCGGGACCCGACCCCATGCCCTCACTTCACCCAGGGTGTAAGGACAGAAAAGGCTTTGTTTCGTCACAAAAATAGCGGCTTCTTACTTTAAAATGACAATCCTGTTTTGTACGCGTATATTTTGTATACTTCATTAAAATATTAGGTTGGGATTTTTCCATTTCAAATGGTTTATTGGAAATAAATTAATATGAAACGTGGTTTTCTTGTATTTAAGAAGCTTGTCGCATACTTGAAAAGTTTGAAAAGTACATCATTAGATCTATGCGGTTCTAATTACCTGAATTTTTTTTGTAATTTTTTCTCAGTTTTCAATAGTACAGTAATGCATCGTGGCATCGGAAGCAATACTTTTCATTATTGCCTCCAATTCAGAATAAAACAGACCGCGGGTTTATTTTTAACTCAGAAAGAGAAAATGGAGTTTGGTGGAGGAATATCGGTGGCGGGCGGAAGCATTTTTGAGAAGTATATTTACAAATTTTGATGAGAGAAGTGGGGGGTTGTAGTCAAAAAAAAATTGCTTGCATTACGCTTACCTAAGATATGATTCTCATACTTATGTCGAAGGAAAGGTAAGCTGATAAGACTTCCCAATCATATGGCGAACAAGGTGACAGTACATTTGAACCCATGTACATTTGAACCCATGCGTATATCCACGGGTTCAATCTATATGCGGGTGCTAAAACCCATGGGTTAGGGTTAGTATGGGTTTAACTATCCGTGTAACAAAAAAAATTCCATAGGTGCAATTGTCATGGGTTCAAATGTACGTGGGTTCAAATGTAATGGAACCGGCGAACAACGGCTCTTTTCGTTCGGTTACTAGTCAATGTCGGGTGTCAGATTAGTTAGTCAGGTATTTGTTTTCGGAAGCGTGGACTTGATGGTGGAGGAAGCCGTAACAGACCAGCGGTTTCGTGAACCACCCTACGGCGAAGGGACGTCCAGCCACCCTCTCGTGCACAATTATTCCCGCATGGGGTTAAGTTTGTTAGTGTATGTGTATAAATGACATTTGTTGGCAGAACTTTATTTAAGATGAAAACTTATATAGCTTTCGCGTTTTTCTGTTTGTAGTAAATTTTTCATTGTGCTTTATTATAAACGTTGAATGCGGAATTTATCAAAAAGCATTCATGATATTTGCACTGACGCAGTGTATGTAATTTGCGCTGCAAGGGAATGCGAATATTCTTATTTATCTCACCTATGGTGTGATGAACTGGGCTGGAGATTCAGAACCGAAAAGATTCTGTGAGTCTCGTGTAGTTTAGTACCACAAGTACTTCTAATGGGCATAGCATAACCATTTTTTGCATATGTAATTTTCAATCCCTCACAGGACTACATCATCCAAAAATGATGTCACTGCGGCGTCGAAATCACGTCATACAGTTTGCTAAAATATGACTACGATCGTCCGAAATTGCATCTGCGCCGATGATAACGAACTCACTAACGCCAGCACTCTCTCCCATATCGGGAATCAGTGTATTGAGCCTTGTTCTGAGTGAAATGCATATTGAACGCCGCATAAGAATTTTCAAAAATAGCATTACATGACCATTTGGGGGGGGGGGGGAGAATTCATGCTAATCCACCCATTGCTTATCGATATAATCTGACTGTTTACGTATTCTTATCATAGGAGAGAAATACTTAGTCCTGACATTAGCAAACTACGGCACCTGGGCCAAATCCGGCCCATTGGGTAATTCAATCTGGCCCACCTGATTAGGCTACAGCCAGGCAAAAGCCAAATTTTTATGTTTTATCTGATGGAATTGGTTGACATTGCGATTAAATTTAGATTTGGCACGAAACCTATTACTTTTTGCTATTGTAACGCTGTAAATATTGTTCATAAAGAGTATCTTACTTGGCACGCCAGGGTAAATGGGCAAAATTTGTGGTTTGTTGTCCAAAAACTCTGCCTACCCCTTTGGGTCTAGTCGCACTTTGCGTATAACGTTGCTTGCTTATAACCTTTCTCAGATCGAAACGTTCGGCTTTCTTTGATAAACGAGTTGTTATTATCTCATTAGCGCGGCGGAAACAATCGTTACCCTATCAGACGTTGCTTCTATTAATATCCCCGAGGTCTGAGGCAAAGGGAGGAAGCGATATGTGGTAGATTAGGGATTGTTGACATTCAAACCGCGAGTGAGGTTTAACTCAGTTTGCATCTTGGTTTTGCAGTTTCAGTCGCGAAGCCGTTAGACTCAGACATTGTCAGGGGGAGTTCAGTGGGTTTTGAGATTCTTCAGGGTATAAAAAGCGTTTCCATGCACTGAAAATATTATATATGATACAGAAAAATGCTCTTTTTACATTTCAAACTCGATTTCTCGTTGTTGCAATTCTAGGCGCGATGGCATATTAGGTAAAACCCTAGATTTGAGAATCTGCAAAGAGGGCGGGGGCAGTTACCAAGTTGGATCGCACCAGCTAGCGGGTACGGAAAACGTGTGTTTCCAGAACCTTGAGGGTCTAAAAAAAAGCGCGTAATAATCTACGTAAAATTGCTATATATAATACAAGAAAATTTTTTTTTTTTTAAAAAGGGGGGGTGGGTGCGTCCCTCACTCCTCCTGATTACTCCCTCGGTACTCCCAAAAATGAGAGACTACTTGTTGCGCAACACATACATATTATGTAAACAAACTTTATGTATCGGCTTGTCCAAGGCATTCTTTAGAGAGAAATCGCAGCATTGCTATTCATTTCATTATTTTCCGAATAAACAAACTCGCTATAAATAACCTTCATCAAAAATAGAACTCTTGTTTTGCCAACTCGCGACTTCTCAGGGCTGTTGGAACCGAATCGTTTTCTTGTTTCGACCAATCGAAGCCAAAAATAGATCAAATCGGCTTTGCAGGCCAAATACGGCGATTAGGGCAATACGCGCTTGTATTGAAGAATTTGCACATTGAATTGAAAAAATAAAATCGCGGAAAAAGGGGCGGGTTCGAAATGTACTGTTTGTTTTTTAAATTAGGTGGTTTCGGTGGCGTAAAGGGGTAAATACCCCCCCCCCCTCTAAAATTTCGAACACCCCCATAATTTAAAGTGTGTGACACCACATTTTAATTTAAAAAATAAATATAATTGTATTTGAATATCCTGATTAGGACAATACTCGTCGCTTGTATTGAAGACTTTGCACATTGAATTAGGAAATTAATATGTTGAAAAGGGCGGTTGTATCATCGCCACCTTATATTACTTTATACAACATCGTGGCTTCGGCAATAAACAAAATAAATGAAAATAAATCAAGCAAGTTGACTAATCATAGTTTTTTAATGAGGCAGAGAAGAATCAATGACTCTTTTAATATTTAGGGACATTTTCGTCAGGCATAATATCAAGGCTAGGTTTTGGATGTACTGTTTGTTTATTGATTTAGCTGGCTGGTATCTTGTGCAACTGTAATCCCGCCTTGTTGAACCTCCCGGTAATAGGTAGAAACGTTAATTTTTCTACAACCCCTTCTTCCTATAGAGGGTGAACACCCCCCCCCCCCCCCCTCCTCCCCACCACTCTAAAATTTGAAACACTTCTACTTTAGAGGTGAAACACAGATATGCGCGATATGAAAAATGAATAAATAATATAATGTAACAAAATGTCAAATGGATATCGGCTTGTTGCAGTTGACGCGGAGTCGCGAAAAGACTCATAGAGTCATCTAGTCAGCGACACCTTGTAGCTGAAATTAAGCAGCAAATATAAGAAACGGGACACTCAATATTACACATTAACTTAATAAATTAACACGATCATACAAAAAGACAAAAAAATAAATAGAACTCAATATTACACATTGGCTTAATTGGACACAATCATTCGAAAAATGAAAAACAACAAGAAAAAACCTGAGTAACTACGGGATGCCACAATCCCTGTGGAATGATTAACAAACATGAAATAGGCTATAATCATACAAGAAAAAGAGCGGCAAAACATGCGAAAATACCACACTTTAATTTTAATTCAAAAAGAATTGTATTTATATATACAGAAGGTGGCGCATATACCGGTACAGATGGTCAGTCAAGTACATAACAACATTGGCACAACCTGAACATAGTATGTGTACCAGGTTAGGGTTCAGGTTGTGAGTCATCTTGGTGCACATACATCAGGAGTGCCCAACACGAATATCGAATATATTCTACATTTGGTCATTTTAACAAAAAACACGTTGAAATCATGTATATTCAATGAGTATAAATTTAGATATCTGAGTAAAACAGTGTTTATAGTTTTTCAGAAATTAACCCTTTTTAGCAATACTTTGATACTGTTCAAAATAATATTCAAATAAAAATATTCAAACTTATTCTTAAATTATTTTGAATATTGAGTGCTATGAACATTTTTTCTGCATTTTTACCAATTTTACGACCTCTGACCTTTAAGATCTATATCTTCTTCCGCATATTAACTTCCGCCTGAATTTGACCCCGACAAGCGGGAAAATAGTTTAGCGCTTGATAAGGAGCCAAAGACCATTAGTCTCGGTGCAAACCGATCGATAGTATTTTTAGAAAGGTTAATTAACTGTATTGATTCGATTTAATGGCCTCGGAAATGTGAGAGATAGGGAATAGTAGAGGATTGTTTGTGCGAAAATCATTGTCGAGAATTAACTGGGATAGAATGATACGGTATGTGACGATAGGCGGGAAAACCATTGTCGCGAATTGGCAGCATATACCAGTAAAAATCTTATTACAGTAGGCCCGGAAATGTGAGATTAGGGAATAGCAGAAAACCGTTAGTGCGAAAACTCTTTTCGAGAATTAAAGGGAATAATGAAGTATGTGACGGTTGACGGAAAAATTATTGCCGCGAATTGGCAGCTCATGGCTGTGAGAAGCTTGTTACATTAAGAACGGAAATGGCAGAGATAGGGAATAGTGGAAAATGGTTTGTGCGAAAACCATTGCCGAGAATTAACTGGGATAGAATGATTAGGTATGTGACGGTTGACGGGAAAACTGTTGTCGCGAATTGACTGAAATATTTATATTGGCGTTAAGTGCTTCACGAGGCCCGGAAATATGAGAGATGGGATACAGGCGATACCTATTAGTGGAAAAACTATTACCGCGAAATAAATTAAATGTGAGAAATGGAATATAGTAGCTGACGATTGGTGGGAAAATCGTTGCCGCGAATATGCTAAAATCTGAGAGAGGGGATGGTGCAAAGAAAATGACCGTTCGGAAAACTAATTGAGAAAATTGACTGAAATGTGGAACATAGGATGAAGTTGAGGCTCATTGGTAGGAAAACCATTGCCGCGAATTGACTGAAATGTTTAATAGATATCATGGTACCTAGTATTTTTCGTATCAAGAGGCTTATTACAGTAGGCCGTAAATGTGAGATATAATAGAAATGAAAGACCGTTAATGAGAAAACAATTTCCGAGAATTAACTGAAATGTCAAAGTATGAAGTAGCGCATATTGGTGAGAAACCCGTTTGCGCGAATAGGCTCAAGCATGAAAGAGTAAATGGAGCATAAAGATGACGATAATCGGGGAAATTATTCTCGAGAAATGGCCATTGGTGGGAAAATGGTTGCCGAGGCTACGCCAAAACAGGCGTGTGCGATAGCTCGATTCTGCTATCAACTGCCCTCCCTCTGTAACCCCAATCTGCCATCCCGTGAGTAAGTCGACACCCAAATTTTCAAAAACGAAAAATTAAAAATAGGAACACGGATTCCAAATCACAAAGGGAGCATCTTTGTTTATTTATTTACTTTACCTAGCTTTGTGAACTTGGAAACCCGATTTTTACTGATGCGTGAAATTAACGTTAAGCCATCGCCGACACCCAAATTTTTTTGACGCTAAAAATAGAATTACCAACTTATTGTCGAATCATGTTTATGAGAATTTGTTGTAAGCGGGGTCGGGTCACGCGCACTCATCTCTTAGCAAAGTTATGAAGACTCACTTCAAAGTAAAGAAGACTCATCTCTGAGCAAAGCTACGGGCACTTACTCCGAAATAAATGAGACTCATCTCTGAGCAAAATTACAGACACTCACTTAAAGTGAAGGAGACTCATCTTTGAGAAAAGTTATTAAAATGCCACTGATAAAAAAGTGTAGACTCAGAAAGAGACTCATCTTTGAGAAAAGTGTTTAAAATGCCACTGATAAAGAAGTGTAGAATCACGCATTAGTAAAGCTGTTTGGCACAAAACTTCAAGGAGTTTTAGTCAATACGACCTGAAAAACAACTTTGTCGCGGTGGATTTATTAGTCTCTGAATCTTGCAGAATTCTCTATTCCTAAACCCGGTTCCTGACCTTTACACAGTCCAGCATTCAGCTGAGCCGGTTCCCGTACATTTGAACCCACGATAATTGCACCTGTATGCTATTGCACCTATGGAATTTTTTTTGTTTTTCGGATAGTTGAACCCATACTAACCCTAACTCATGGGTTTTAGCACCCGCATATAGATTGAACCCGCGGATATACACATGGGTTCAAATGTACGTGGGTTCAAATGTACAGTCACCAGTTGAGCTGCATCAGCCCACATAAGTCGAGATTGCCTGGTGTCTCTGGCCCGAAAGCCCCCTCATTTTTTTTTATACATACAGCATCCCCTACACCAGAGGCAACCGGCGGGCCAAATGCGGCCCACAAGAAAAAATTGTGCAGCCCGCGGAGCAGTGCCAATTTGAAATCGTGTTCGGCCCGCGGAGTGAGTTTTTAATCTAGTATGTGTGAATATTTTCGATCCCTTTGTGTTGCTTGCGAAGCTTATACCAAGGCACAAATATTATCTATGCCTATGACCGTTACAATGGCCTAAATTTTTGCGCCTGCAACTACTATAAAGCCTATGTTCAATTAAAGTACGGCCCGCGGTTTCACCCAGTTATTTTAAATATTGACCTACTGTATCAAAGGTTGCACAACACTGTCCTACGCTATCGGTGAATTCTTTGTTTGGAACAATAGTAATTTTCCACCTTTGACCTATGTTACTCTCCGAGAAAGACATTGAACTAGCAGCCGACTTAGTGCAGGAGTGGCCGCCATCGCCATGGGCAGCGAGCGCAAGCTTTTTAGAGCAATCATGCATGATAATTCATGTAAAAAAAACAAAATTATAGTTGGCAAATTATGTAGCCGAAGCGCGGTAAAATAGCGATGTTCAAACTTTGATTTGAGAAAACTTGCAGTGTTATGCTATACCATAACATTTTTGTTGATTATAAAATTTTTGACATAGTAATTTAAACTGACGGTTCGTGTGACCTGTTGTTCTTGTAAAGGGAAAAGTAAAATCAGTTTTGGGCCACAGGCCTCAGTTGGGAACCTTTGATATAAAATATTTGTTAATTGTATGATTTTTTATACAGTAATTTGAAACGACAGTTCGCGACCTATTGCTGAAACCGACATTTTATATTGTTCTTAGTTTAAGCATGGTCCTTGGGTATTTTAATAATTTCAGTCACGATTTATATACGGCCTTTTTAAATGAAGCATAAAACTTATTGAGTTTGGCTGTCATGAAAAATAAGTCAAATCGTTTCAAATTTGAATTTTTGACAAAAAATACGGAATCGGGGGCGGCGATGCATGTAATTGATAACGCGTTTAGACGCAAATTCTCGGCGTCAAAAGAAGCCAAAATGCTGCCCAGATCGGGCGGTCGGCCCTAGATGATTATTTTTGAAAGTGAAAAGTGCAGATATACGTAGTTTGACGATAGAATTAAAGTTCACATTTCATTATATAAAAGTGTTTTCTTAAAGCAAGGTTATCCACAGTAGTTCAGAAATAAATGAAACTTATATCTGAGCGAGTATGGTTTCGGGAACCTAATGGGTATATTCTTGGCTTCAAAAGAAGCCAAAATGCGGCATCGGATCGGCAGCCCATCGTGATTTCAAGGGGAAAAGTACGGATAGAAAATTGTAGAGGTAACCAGTGGGGTATGGCAGCTATGACTCGAGTGTCATTTGGATTGGGGCGAAAATGGCGAAAAATTTTATTCCTAAAATGTTTCAATACAATAATTCCAAATTGGTAAACACTGAAACCTAAATAATAACGTAGAAGTGTCGCAATTCAACAACAGTCGTTAAAAATTGTAAGTCAGCGATCAACGGGGCGCATTTTGAAACTTGCATCGGCGCCATTTTACGTAGATACGCCACTAGATGTAGCAAAACGAGATGGTAATAGTTGGAATCTTATTTTCTTTTGAGAGGGGAGGGGGGGGGGGTCCTTCAAACTAAAAAACAAGCAAGTGTAAGGTACAAGGAAGAGTTATATTTAACGATAACAAGCAGACATTCGGATTTTTTGTCATACGCCCTCATTAGGAAATGAAAGCGACTCACTCAAAAGCAAAGTTATATCTGAGAACAGAGCTACACACAGCTGACTACTGACGTGCCAAGATTTACTGGAACTGGGCAAAAAGAAGAATTTTCTTGGGAAGTAAAAAATAAAATCAAGTTTACTCCTAGCATTGAGGCCCTCTTCTAATTGCTTTGTGGAAGGCTTCGAGTAGGGTATGGTATAGGGCAGTGCTCTTCAACCGGGTATACAGTATACCCAAGTGTATACCGGACCATAGGTTGGGTATACAGCTGATAAGGGTATACGAAAGGTGTACAGCCTAAGTTGGGGATTCTAAATTATGATATAATAAATTATAAAATATTCAAGTGAAGACAACAATGCAAACGCTGCGCAAATGAAATATAAAATGACATTACACAAAGAACCGACGTGAGTACATTGTTACATCACAAATTATATAGATAATGCGGTCACGTGACTGGGTTGGTGATTTCGGCTGCCGTGTACTTCGTTTGATTTATGTTGAACATTATTCCTGTTAACGATGAGGCCGTCAGTCAAATTTATAACTTGCGGACACTAGCCTATTAGATTGCATGATGATGTTGCAGTACAATATGTGCTTGAAATTCAATGTCTTTTTAAGCCTTAAATAAACATTGGTATTTGTGAGGTATACAAAGCCCTTGAAAAATTGTAAAAGGTATACCACAATAAAAAAGGTTGAAGAACACTGGTATAGGGTATAGGGTAGGAAGTATGACGGTGAATTACTCTCAGATAAATTGGCTCGGTATTTGGAACAGTTAGCGTCAAAATTATCAATAAAACGTCCAAGGAATAGGTATTTGATGGCCATTTAGTTGCGCTCGCGAACAAGAGGTTCGAACAGTTACTCTAGAATATTCGAATTCGTGATATCCATAATTATTTGAATTTATATACATATTCCTAATTGCAGCAGCAGAATCTGCATTAAAAACGAGAGAAATAAACGAGAGAATTCAGTTTGCAAACGTTTGTTTCGTCACAATGCTAACTTTGTTTTACTGTGAACAGTAATCAGTAAATTAATTCTAATTTTCAAGTAACAAAAATACCTTGTTCATTATTAATTTTCGTCGTTTAAACTTACGTTTTTCTGATTAAATTTTTAATGGCGTCACACGTGACGTAATCAGTGACGTGTGAATACCTCTCTAACTACCTCAAAATGCTACTAAATTTTGTATTTTTTAACGTTATGATTAGCAATGCTGTTTAGGAATGTGATCAGATAAACTTGGCGGTTTATCGGCTTAGGCGCGGTTTAACCGTTATCTCTTATCATGCATGGCCCTATGTATTTATGTGAGATTTATGTACATTCCTCGCGTGATTAGGCGATTCGAGGATTTTCAGAAACTAACAGTTGCCAAACCAGCTTGGTTTCATGTTGTAGCGCAAACGAATAAACTTTGAGGGCCTGTAAATGACTCATATCTCGACAAAAACGCAATTTTTATAGTAATAAATTTGAAGCTACGCGACCCCGCGAAAAGAAAAGATTGAAAAGGTTATTACACCAAAACTATCTTATCCTACGTTAGGATGAGTAATATTAAAAGTTTTGAAGCTGAATAGTGACAGACGGGAATTACCTAATCCGTCCTAACAAAGCAGTAGACAGGTAGTTAAAGGATAGCACACAGAGTCGAATGATCACGCATCTTATATCTAATCTAAAAAAGATCTGTAAAAGTAGGGAGGAATATTCCTTTAGATCATTGATTTACAATCTCGCCTGGGAATTTTTTTGGGTCAATTGTTTTTTCAACAAAAACTTGAAAATTGATGCTTTTATTTTTAGTAAATTTATTATTATTTTATATTTGTATTGTTGTGTTGCTCAATAGCAATTGTATATGTGAAAAGCATCACAGCGTGAAAATTTGACATCTGCTGTTATTAGTCAGACAGTTAATTTTGTGATCGTTTAAGACATATGTATTTGAGTCGTGAGATTTAACAAAATTTATTTTTCAAAAAATCTCAGTCGCTCGTGAAAAAGGTTGGGCTATATATACTGCTATAGGTAGTGATGCTTCAAATTTCTTGGTTTCTGTGTCGTATTCAAAATTCTTCAGAAATGTTGGGCGGCTTGTTTTAAAGTTATTAAAAATCATGAAAAATTTCTTTGAATATAGGTTTATTTTGGAGATTCTGAATGTAAAGAGAGAGAGTAGTTGTAACCAGTTATGGGATTAAAAAATTGAAGAACGTTTTTTATTGTATACTCCCGTAGTATGTGTACCAGGTTAGGGTTAGGTCATTTTTTATTCCGATTTTCCTGCCTGCCTGTGTTACCAAGTGAATTTACCCCCTGACCATAGGTTTCAGCCCCTTTACACAACTTGATGTAAAGTAGGCGAACAAAATTAGTTACTTCTTTTGTATGGAATCGATTTACAACGGGTTCCCCCATTTCAGGAAAGCTTAGAAAAGAATAACGGGTTCGCTTATTTATCGTGAATTCGAAGAACAGGTTCGCGAACAGGTTCGCATGAACCAGCGAATCCCTCCGCTGTTCATTACTGCAAAACTTCACGACAATTTGATTGAGTGCAAGCTTTTAAAACCTCATGGTTTAGTGTGTGCAATTTTACGGAGATCGAATAGTTTGAAGTATTTTTTTCCCATCACACTTCAGTGACATATTTTCAGTTCAGCACAAAATTGTATTTTGCAAAATGTTTTGTACTTCTTATGAAAATCCAAAAAAAAAATGATAGTTTATTTAATATCATAGGTGATTCAAGAGTCTTGCTGCACACTAACACAAATATATTTCTGTAACGTTTCGTCTGACCAAGGTCAGACTTCTTCATACATACATAGTTCAACACAAATTATTAAATATCAGTTCTTGTCTTTTAATATTTTTTTTAATTTTTCAACGTTTTTTGTGCATATTGCAAACTGAGTAACCAAGGTAGAGAGAAGAAGATGTCTCTGAGATCATAGAATTCCGACGAATCTTATATTTATTTATATTTATATTTTATCTTATAGAAAATATTTTCGTACGGATTCACGGTGTATTTTTTCGCTTGTTAGAAGTCAATTTCGCAGTTTTTCGCAATCAAAATGAACAAAAACGCTTTACAAATAAATTAACTTTATGAATCGGCCGATGTAAATTCGCGTTAGCGCTTTATTTTGGTCGGGATTTTTCGCGGATAGCCACCGGCGATGGTTATAATCTTATTATAAAAAAAATTCACAAATTTTACGCAGAATTTTGTTACTGGGCGATCAGAGACTTATTCAGAAAATGAATCGTTTTTAGTGGGAAAAGCGTGTTTTTAGAGAACCCCATACCCAAATTTTCACCAGGGTGTGTGTTTGTGTGTGTGTGGTGTATTGAGTAGGCGAGAATTTCCAAACTGGGAGTAGCGACCACTCAGGGCGCGCGCAACGAGTTTTTTTAGGTCGTAATGAGTTCACCAATTTCACACAAAGTACCACATCTATTGTACTTTTCAGACTTTGGATTCGAAACACAATTATTAAAACTAGTGCAAAACATAAATCTCACGATTTCGAGAGAATACATAGGATCAGAGAGGCGGCGCGATTGCTTAACAATACCTACCTAACAGGGATCACGGAAAATTTTAATATATTGAATAGGGTCGCGTGCCTAAAAGTTTGGGAAGTCCTGAAGATTATCAAAGTGGTCCACACGGCTCCGTGAAAGAATAACTGTAACCAAAGGAGCACTGTCCAGTAACGGCATTAATCAAATTTGACAATGGTAGCGTCAAAATGTGGCAACGAGGCGGTAATTTAAATATGCAATTATTTATAAGTTCCAATAGATAATGCCATATTTCGATCACAGCCTTGTTGCCACAATTTTGATATTTTTTAAATACAAATCCGCAAAATACATCTGAGTCATTAAAAAAAGTAATTTTACTTTTACCCAAGTAACATTGTGATTTTTACTTATTATGAGGCTTCGTAAATAGTAATCGACCTCCTCACGAGCTTTATAACAGGGCTACTCAACTGGCGGACCGCGGTCTGAATTCGGAATTTTTGACCATAAAATTTGGACCGCGTCTGCTCGTTTATTTTGGTAGCATAAGCATCGTTTTATAGTTTTAGAGGATTTTGATACAATTTAAATACACAGCTATAAAGTATGTGATACTGGTACCGATGAGCGATATTTGTGTTCATATTTGTGAGCCGTTCTTTGCTCTTGTATTTAACTTAATATTGTATTTGAAGTTTTGTTTATTTAATAAAGAATTTTCTGTAATGTCGGGCCCTAGTAATTTTGAAGTTTCGTTAACGGACCTTTAGTGAAAATAGTTGAGTAGCACTGCTCTATGACACCAAAAGGTTGAGAACCCCCGGAGTAGGCGATTCCGTAAAACGACTGTACAACAAGATAAACTGCTATGAGGTCCCGAATTATCTAGAATTATCGGACCTCCAGAAGTATGTGCACCAAGATGGCGCACAACTTGAACCCTAACATGGTACGCATACTATTTTCAGGTTGTGAGCCATCTTGGTGCACATACTTCTGGAGGCTCACAACCTGAAAATAGTATGCGTACCATGTTAGCGTTCAGGTTGTGCCCCATCTTGGTGCACATATTTCGGGAGCGGCGAATTATCAAACTATTCGGTTGAGTATCCCCCAGCAGTTTCATTTATTCGCAATAAATTTTTCGATTTTAGATCAGAAATTTCATTGAAAACCATGAAATAGGTTACTAATGTTATTAATTCTTTAATTTAACTTTTTAGTTGAGAAATTTTTTGTCAAAAAAAATTGAAAAAATTCTATAATAAAATTCCAGAAATGATTAAATTGTCAAAGTTAAGTGCTTCTATGCCCTACCACGCTCGGCCCTTAGGTAATAAGTGTATGATTATGTATTACCCATGCTTGTTTGGGCCTAATTTGTGTTAATTTTTTGATGGTTTTGAAGTTTTCAGTAATTATTGATAGAATCGGGGAGCTGACTTATTTAATTAAATCTCACAGCTTTGATGAATATTCATTGTCTGGTTTCGGTGTTGGCGGAACGCTAGCGGAAGAGTCAAAATTCCGAGCTGGTGTTAGAGTCGAAACCGGAGTAGTATTTTTATATTCTTCGGATTTGTAAGCAAATTTGGAATTCCGGAGATTAGAGTTGAGTTAATAAAATTTATTGTCCGGCATCGGTATCTGGACAGAAGAGTCAAGTCTTGTAATCATTTATCAATCAGAATTTCGTCACCCTGGATTGTTTAGCTGTGATTTGAGTCAAAAGTATTTTAAAACGAAATACAATCCGGATTCGGGGTCTGATATATCCGACGCATCAGCCTCCAATTGTTCCGCGGCTTGGATAGTTGGTGTTGGAGTCAAATTTTTGACAATTTGATTTTGATCCGGAGTTAGAGACAAATAGAATTATATCCCATTCAATGGTTCTGAATATTTAGCCCGGATTGGAGAGTTGGAGTCTAAATTTTCTCAACCCGGAGCTGGAGTCAACTCCCAATATATCCGAAACAGCAGATTTGACATATTCTTGCCGGATTCGACAGTTGAAATTAGAGTCAATTTTTTTCAAATCGGAATAGAGTTTGATATAAATATACCGGATTCGATGGATGTGGTTAGAGTCAAAATTTTCTTAATCGGAGTCAAAAAAAAATTCAGTTTATTTTCAATCCGGATTTAGAGTCAAAAGGCTATATCCGGTCCCATAACCTTGAATATTTCTTTGGTACAATATATCTGTCAGGGCAATTCATAACCTTACCGCAAACCTCGTGAAGTACAGGGTGTCCATAAAGTCCATTTACAATTTCAATTTTGTTATGAAGTCAGTTCTCAATAAATCTTAACCAGGTTTGTTGTTTTTATTCAGTATTTATTCGTTCAAGTATTTTTACTTTGTTTAATTAATACATCTGTGAGGGCCAAAACAATATACGGTATAGATAAATTTCTTTTGCAATTGAAATTTTTTTTAAGACTTTATGTGCACCCTATATATCTGTCAGTGCAATTCATAACTTCACCACAAACCTCGTATGTATTCACCACCCGTGTAATGAACCGCCGTTTACTCTGAACTTGGTGAGAGAGAATTATTCACGATCTAGCATGGGCAATACATATTATGCTTGCTTTATATACGAGATATCTATTTCCCACGCTTGTTGTGTAGTATCTTAGCCGTGAATATTAAATTTCGAGAGAAATGTATAAGAAGATAAAACTCGTTCGTGTATCTGTCAGCTCGAGACGATTTGAGCATTCGGCAGTCTGTAGTTGGCTTCAGACGAGGCAGGAGGGTAACAGGCAGCTCGGGTAGTTCATGAATTTCACCGACATGGATTTGTGGCTATTTTAAAGTTTTTTTGGGGGAAGTTAGCATCTTTGGAATTATTATGTCTAAGATTATAATGTTAAATATTCAATTTATTTCAAGAGTCTTGCTGCACACTAACACAAACGCATTTCTGTAACGTTTCGTCTGACATGGGTCAGACTTCCTCAGCATTTTACAACTCTGACAAGAAAAGCGATAGCATGCACATAAGGTTATCAATTTTCATGCCATTTTTAATAGAGAGTGAGGAAAGGAAGTTAGTTTCACGTAACCCCAACTTAAAGTTGCATACGCGGCGTCCATAAAGTATTGAAAAATTTTGAAATTGCGATGGAAATTTATCGATCCGTATATAGTTTTGGCCATCACAAATGTATTAAATGGAGTGAAAATACTTGAACAATTATTGGTTAAAAAACATCAAACCTGGTTGAGATATATTGAGAACTGACAAAATTGAAATTGTAAATAGCCTCTATGGACACCCTGTATATTAACTTATAGTTATAGTCCGGCTGAAATCCAATGTTTGCCACCTTTACTTAACTGTAATGAATTAGGTCGGCTATGCTGAATCGCAGAAGCATTTCATTTCCCCCCAATAATATAATATTTTATGACGTATAGTCGACCGCTTGTGCTGGGTTTTGTCAGCGGCGAATGTGTGAAAACGTCTCAAAGAAAAGAGCTAGTGACATTTTTCACCCGTCCGGTGCTATGTTTACAGGGTAACATCGGTAGCATTAAAGAAAAAGTATCAAAATTTTTGTCATTAACGTTTTTTCTTTACATAATTTGTATATGCTAATTTTGATTGCTATCATGATATTGACCTAGCCTAGCAGATGCTGACCTGGGTCGGGGGCGTAGCCAAGAACTTTTAAAGCGGGCTTCTGAAATTCCTATTTGCCAAGATAGACCGTAACAGCTATCAGGCTCGGTCAGAGACCGGTAACATGGGTCCCGAAAGTTTTGAGGGTCTAAAAAGCTGTAAAGCAGGGGGGGGGGGGGAGATCTTCATATGAGCGCATCTCCAGTGGATCTGAATATGATCCAAAACGTTTTCTTATTCGAAATTCGATTTGATCTCAAAGCAGTAGAAAACAAACATTGCAAAGGTTATAACAGATTTATGCATTCATAAAACGCACACCTTGGTGTGGCAATCGAAATTTGACCAGATTATCAGACACTCCGACCAGCCAGAAAAATTCAGAGTTCTTGTTGTTCAGGAATGTTCGCTTATAACTGATATTGACTATTGCGCTTCATAAAAGACTGTAGCCTATGTGATGATATTGAATTAGCGAATTGAACCTAATGTGGCCAACGTAGCATCATCGTCGAACGATCTTAAGATGTTAATAGTCGCGTGGCAAAGCTTAGGTTTTATCTGGTTAGCCTGTCTAGATTGCTACATCTTCTAAATTGTTCTTTTTCTTGTTTGAGTATAGCAGTTATGTTTGAGTTGATAAAAGCCTAAAAAACAGTGAGTTTTCCTGGAATGGTTTCACTGCACTGTATAAAGACCATAAAGCAGTTAAAGTTTTAAACAGATTATTATCGCGTACGGAGTGTAAATATGCATTATTTGCTATTATGTCGTTCTTGATTTTGTTGGTATTTTTTTTCTTCTTGTTGTGAAAGAATTGCTTTTTCATTATTTACTGGCAATCAAGTAGACTATCACTTTTATCTATTTCTCATTTAAATATGCTCAATTGCGTACTCGTAGGACTGGGAATGTGTACCTGGTTAATATTTACATTTACCAACTAATACCGTAATTTATCCGTCTGAAGAAAATGTACATGACGTCATCAAATATTACGTCATCATATTTGAGTATTACTTCATAGAATAAAATAATAAAACGATTTCGCATTTCACCGAACAAAATAAGTGTATAAGTATATTTCACTAATGACGTCAGTGATCGTGACGTCACTATATATGACGTCATCGTATCCCAATGAATCTTCATTAAATAAAATAACGAAAAGTTAGTAATGAATGGTACCCGTACAAAATGGCCACCGTGACCCGAAATTCGATACCAGCATCGCTACTTAACACTGAGACGGTATTGATTGCAATGTCAAGTCACACAGAGCAATTGGGTCAGAAAAATTAGGAAAATACTTAGATGGAGATTTACTTTAGTTGGGTTGGAGGTCGTGGGTTCGATTCCCAGTTTGCGTGTATGTTAGTAGTGCCACTATGGATTGTCGAAGAGGTCGGCTTAACCTCATTACACTTTTCTTTGAACAGAACTCTGCATGGGCAGCCATTGATGAGGAAAAAGCTAACGTTTTTGAATAGCTATCGGTAAATTTTACGAGAGACATACTCCTAATCCGCCCCCAATGCGTTTGCGCTAGTGAATCCGTTTGCGTATAATGCAAGGATGCTGTAGCAAGAGTAAAGATAACTATCCTAAGTGATTCAAGAGTCTTGCTGCACACTAACACAAATGTATTACTGTAAAGTTCCGTCTGACCAAAGTCAGACTTCCTCAGACAAGCAGTTTTCAGCTGTGACAAGAAAAGAGCAATCGTGCGGTATAAATAATTTTTTTTTAAAATAATTGTGACCAAACAATGAATAAACAGGTACTCATATTTAGAAACAGATTGTGCAGAAAAAATACGATCGGTTTTCGGCATGAAATATTTGTGATAATTTAGAAGCGTTATTAGAAGTCCGGAGTTGGCAGAATCCAATCAGATACAGGAGTCACGCGAAAAGGCTAACATAACTATCAGTAGAGGTACGCGAGACTAACTTCCAATCTTTTCTCAATGCCTTTGCGCTAGTCGACCCATATGCGTATAATGCAAGGATGCTGTAGCAGGAATAAACATGACCATACTAAGCAATTCAAGAGTCCTTCTGCATACTAACACAAATTGTGTTGCAATAATGCGTTCGCCATATTATTCCTCAGTGTCTGATGACGTAATCGCGCGATGAGCTGTTAATCAATCGGGATGACGTCATACGAACTCACTTAAAACAATGCGAAGATATCAGCGTGACTCAGCGTTTCACGATTTATAACGAAAAGTGATTGATGTAAGCATTGCAAGTCAGCACTGTGAAATATCGGAATTTTTGAAATGTGATTTTTATGTTATTTAGTACGAGTGTTATTCAACCGGGTATACAAAAATCGGTACCCCCGAAGTATGTGACCCAAGATGGCGGACACCGGAACGTAGTATGTGTACCAGGTTAGGGTTAGGCCATAATTTTATTTCAATTTTTCTCATTTTAGCTCTATCACGAGTTCGGTGACTAGCTAAATGACTCCCGTAGTATTTGTATCTGAAATTATGACGTAACTCTAACCTAGTACACATACGACGTTCCGATGTCCGCCATCTTGGTGCACATACTTCTGGAGTACCCAATTTTTTAAGGCGACGTGAATCCAATTGACATTAAAAATATTAGGTCAATTTGACTTTGCCCGCCTTATTTTGGATATTTTGAATAGAACATACTTTTGCTCTACTATCTGTTATCTGTGTAAGCTAATTTTTTTGAGATTGTGCGCGAGATTTGACAAATTCTAAAAAGGGGGCGTGGCTTAAAACCGGCTTTCGTATCGAATCTGACGGTCGTCAGCCGACTTATATTATTCAAACACCCTTGAGCCAGAGATTCGAACTTTGGTCTGATAGATCAATATAACAAATGATTACGTTATAATTGTGAAGTAATAATTAATCAATCGAAGCATGACGCATGTATTGATCAGTTGAGACAATGGTTTCCGTGGTCAGGATTGAATATGCAGAATTTTGATTTTTCTTCGTTGATTAGTGTAACGTGCAGCAAGAATACTATAGCGCAAGGGTGTGCAACCTTTGATACAAGAAGGCCAGATACAATTAAAGTGCTGAAACCGCGAGCTGCATCTTTATTTAACAAAGGCTTTCCAGTAGTTGCACGCACACTCCGGCTTTTGATCTTGTTATGTGTTATTCACTTCGCACAAGTTAGCTGTTGAGGCATTGTAACGTCATAGGCATAGGTAATACATTAAACTCGGGTATAGGTTTCACAGCGCAAAGGCATTAGAATTACTCTCACGTAACAGATTAACTGAATGAAAAACTCGTTTTGCGGGCCACACGATTATTTTTTGGAGCCGCATTTGGCCCACGGGACGCAGGTTGCACACCCTTGCTACAGCGAGACGCAGAACCGCCATATTGAATGGTTATTGAGGTAACGTATGTCTAGCTATTTTTCCGCCAGTTATTGTCAACACTAGTTGCCAGAAATATCGGTAACATACCAGACTACTTGTTTTCCTCTCTGTTTTTGGGATCTTTTGCACCAATCCCCCGCCGAATAACGGTACTCCCGAAGTATGTGAACCAAGATGGTGGATACCGGAACGTAGTATGTGTACCAGTTAGGGTTAGGCCATAATTTCAGGTACAAATACTACAGGAGTCACTCGACTAGTCCCCGAACTCGTAATAGAACTAAAATAAGGAAAATTCGAATAAATTTATGGCCTAACCCTAACCCGGTACACATACTACGTTCCAGTGTCCGCCATCTTGGTTTACATACTTCGGGAGTTACCAAACAACACCCCGCCAACGCGTAAAATAAGAAAATTAGTATTTATTAAGTTAGAGTTAAGAATGCAGATGCACTGAAAATTCGAATTGCTGAATCATCCTAACCCCAACAGGTTAATTACTAAATCGTTGTTAAAAAACGTGGCGGGCGAAGGGCCTTTCTAATGTCCCATTTTTGCATCAGTGGCCAGTCATTGTACAAAAGATCTTGCTTATGTGTTAGTGCAGGGCTACTCAACTGGCGGACCGCGGCCCGAATCCGGACCTTTCGAGTATTCGATTTGGACCGCACCTAATTATTTATTTTGAATCAATAGCCCCACTTTTTGAATTTCCTATTATAAAATGACTTTCATAGTTTTGAATATATACGAAAAGAACTATAACACCATAATAAACAATTTTAATTTGCTACTAAATTAGTCGGTCGAGGAAGTGCTTGTTTAAGGATGCCGAAATATCATTTCTGGAAAGACCGGACCCAAATAATTTTTAAGTTTTGTTTGCGGACCGTTAAAAATATTTGAGTAGCCCTGTGTTAGTGGATGTACTGACTTCTCCGTTGCCGTAACAAGAAACAAAACAGCTATATTGAATCGTTGAAAATCTGGCATCTCACTTTTGCGAATTTTACTCTTACTTATGAAAGTTTTCATTTTATTATTATCATAACCTAAGGAAGTCTGACTTTGGTCGAATGAAAAGTCAGAACAAAATTTGTTAAAGTGGGATGCCAGATTTTTAACCACTCAATAGGATTTTCTGTCTATAGTTTACATTTACTATTGGTGCTACTTGAAAATCTTCGAAGGATAGTTTTAGTTTTTTTAATGAGACAAGGATACTCATTAGACTTGCTAGTTATTATTTTTGTCGCTCCAGAAGTGTGTGTACCAATATGGCGGTAACAATTTTGTTCGCCTACTTTACATCAAGTTGGGTAAAGTGACTGAACCCTATGGACAGGGGGTTTATTCACTTGGCCAACGCAAACAGTCCCCGAACTCGTAATACAACTAAAATAGGGAAAATCGGAATAAAATTATGCCTTAACCCTAACCTGGTACACATACTACGGCAGTAAACTTATTTTTTGTGTATTTATTTTTTGTGCTGATTATTTGGTTTCTGCGAGACTAACTATTTATCCTTCTTCTATGCTTTTGTGCCGGTGGATCCGTATGCATATAGTGCAAGGATGCTGTAGCAAGAGTAGAGATAACAATCCTAAGTGATTCAAGAGTCTTGCTGCACACGAACATAAATATATTTCTGTAACGTTTCGTCTGACCAAGGTCAGAGTCCTTCAGGCATACATAGTTCAGTTATTTGGGTAATTTTCATCCGCGAGAATTCAGGTTATACCGCGATTAGCCTTATCTCTGCGAATTAGTCTCTGAGCAATCAATTGTTTTTTGCATCGCAGGAAGTTGTAATGTAGTTCCGGTCTAATGACCAATGACACGTTGTTTTTCTGTAGATTAATGATCATTTGACCTCATGATTAGAACATCGTTTGTACAGAAAACGTGTACAGTTTGCGTGCGCTGTTAGAAAAATCGTAAAATAGTTTAATTTTTGGGTGTTATTTTTTACATTAGGGCTTTAGGTATCATATACATAGCTCTTTAAACAAGGCGATGGGAAGGTAATTATTGAAAGTGCGATACTACTGTTTTTGAAAATACAAACATTTTTTTAAATATTTTGTCAAGTTCGTACGAACTCTTTTAGTAGTAAAAGAGACCCATCTCTAAGAAAAGCTCCTCAAATGCTATATATACGATCTGACATAAAACTTTTTACTGTTTCACCGTCTATGAATCGGTAGACCGGTAGATGGTTGAGTCTTAGCGTGAAGTCTGTTTGGACTGATTTTGTAAAAGGCTTACTATTAATTTTCCGAGATTTTGATTACGCTAAAATTGTATTATATTTTACTGTGCATTTTTTATAGTATACTTTGTCTATTTTTAATCGAAGGGGAATTCATAAAACCAAGATAATATGCATTTAATACTGTTGTTGTGAGATTTAAAAACTTGGACAAAAGCCATTTTTGTTTTGATTCGTTGAGGAAAGGAAGTCTTGGATTTGCGAGATTTAATAGTCACAGTTATCATAATTTTTGGAAAGGGGTGGAGTTTAGGATTTATTTTAAGAGAGAAATATCTTAGTCCCCGATTAGGGGAGTTTTTGCAGTCAGTTATACTCAGTCAGTCATACGTATTCTCTAACACATCGGTGTGCAACCTGCGCCCCGCGGGCCAAATGCGGCCCACAAGAAAAATTGTGCCGCCCGTGGAGAAGTGCCGTGTGGACCGTGAAACGAGTTTTTCACTCAGTTTAATCTAGGACGCGCAGCGAGTAATTTCATTTTTTTTGTTGCAATGTTTATACCTATGTATGCATGCTTATGCGAAGCGAATAACGCATGTCCGTGGTTTCACCCGATTATTTGTATCTGATCCCCCTGTATCAAAGGTTGCACAACCCTCTGCTAACAAAAAGACAGAGAGAAAATTAACAGTATTTAGGCACTTGCTTCTACAATCAATGGAATTTTAAAAATCACTGAAAATTCAGACAAAATTTTTCAACATAAAATACAAATGCGAATATACGTATCGAGTTCACAAACGTTCTATCGCTAATTTACATGCAATTTCAATCTTCAAATTTCCGTAACATCCGCCATTTTGTTTTGTCATCCGTATTTAGTCCAATGATGCCAAACTACTGAGTAGCAAATCGCAATTACAAGGTCGAGGTCAGGACACAAAATGGCCGACATGAATTTTTTGTAGCGAAAAAGAGAAAAAAGTCGATTTTTTTGTTAAAATTGTGGGTGTAATTTTCTAGTATGACATTATTTCGTTATCTATTAGTAGACGGGAGTTAGTTGGCAAACTGAAATCGGGGAATCACGACAGTGTGATAGCAATTGTAGTGTTAGTCGCGGCTACGCAGATATTTCCATGCAGGTAGAAGCAGATGATAGAATATGACCATTATCATTGTATAGATAGGGTGTCCATAAAGTCTTAATTTTTTTTTAAATTGCAAAGCAAAATTATCGATACCATTTATTGTATTGGCTGTCACAGATGTATTCAATAAAGGTAAAAATACTTTACCAATTTCCAGATTAAAAACAACAAACCTAGGTAAGATATATGGAGAACTGATTTCATAGGAAAATTGAAATACTAAAGAAACTTCATGGACACCCTGTACATATGTCATCTTGAATTTTTTTGTTATTGCATAACCATTTTGTTGAGGGAGATGAACATAATATTTAGGTTTGGATTGATTTATGGGTGTTTTTCTGACGTCATTTATTATGACGTCATCATTTTTTGAATGTCGTAAATTTGTGCATTTTTTTATAAATTGCTTAACTATTGTTGGAGGGTTATGAACATATTTTTTAGGTTTGGGTTAACTTATGGGGATTTCTGACGTCATTTAGTATGACGTAATCATTTTTGATGAGTTTTCTGATTCTTTTTTTTTTTGTGCAACTGAGCTTGGTTGTAATGATGTTTTCCAAATTTTCTGATTAGCGCCATCCATTCCGCTGCCACAACCAAACTAAAACCAAATTTTGATGTTTTAACTAAAAAATAGCTCAAGGAATTTGTTGAGATTGCAATTACATTTAGTTTTAGCACGAGGCTTATTGTTTTTCACATTTACTTTTGTAAATCTGTAAATATTGTTCATAAAATGTAATTTATTACGTCACACTAGTCTAAGTGGACAAATTTTCAGCCTGGTCTAAAAACTCTGCCCAACCTTGTTCTAATCTATTCAAGCTAGGAATAAACAAAACAAAAAATATCAGAAAATCAGTAGTTACTACATCGCTATGAATACTATGTTTTAAATGCTCGGAATCCGCGACAAAAATTGATTCTTTCGTCGGCGACAAGGCGGTTGTCGTAACCGGCGTAAGCTCGTTATTTTTCTATGCTTTGGCGCTGGTGAATATTTTTGCACATAATGCAAGGATGGCGTAGCAAGAGTAAAGATGACCGTTCTAAGTGATTCAAGAGTCCTGCTGCAACCCTGGCACAAATGTATTTTTGTAACGTTTCGAATGATCGGTGTCAGACTTCTTTAAAAAAAAGTTCATAGTTTAATTAGGAAATTACTTAGAATAGTCGTCTTTAATTTTGCTACAGCATCCTACGATGCATTCATTATACGATTCCAATAGCGTGGAAGAAGTAGCTGGCCCTGCGGTAAGTTAATACATAGAAATTAGAATACGTGTATGTATTGTGATCTTTTTTTTCCTTTATGAAGTTGTTCTGCATAGACCAGGTGGGGGAAAGGTTTTCGGACCAGGCGTCAGTATGGCGTGCTATGTAAGTATTACGTAGAAAAGTACATTATATGAACAGTATCCACAGTGCTACAAAAGCAAAAATGAAAAACAATAAGCACCGTGCCAAAACAAATAAATTTAATCGCAATCTCAACAAATTCCTTGAGCTATTTTTTACCTGAAACATCAAAATTTGGTTTTAGTTTAGTTGTGGCAGCGTCAGGCGGGCCAGATTGAATTACTTAAAGGCCCGCGGGATATTGTCAAGTATACAACTCGTTTGATTTTCCCTATTATTTATGTAGCAATATACAACACATACGCCTACCTATAATGAGAGTAAATAAATCTATCACATGAAAAGTGCATTTTATTTCTATACGTTGGCTACTGAATCATATATGTATAGACATCTGGAACGTTGCCTGAACTTTTTCTTACCAGTTGTGACGTTTTAATATGCTGTGACTGCATCAATACATTGTTCATATCTTTCCAATGCTGATGTGATTCATTGCATTTACAAATATTTTCTACTTGGCCACGTCACATTAAAAATCGATGATTCACTATTTATAAAAAATGATGATTCACGAACGAATTTGTTCACGATGAATAAAAAGTTGGCGCGCGAAGATGTGTATTAGAAGGCTAAATGAGTTGTGAAATGATATTTCACCGCTCTATTGGATGTCAATCAAATTTGTGAAACTACAAGCTTAGACACGGAATATAAATATATTGCAAGGGCGTATCCAGGATTTTTCCGAGGGCGTCTAAAATTTCCTTTTTTCCAAATCATACCGTAACAGCTATAACGGGGCCGGAATACGGAATTTTCAAGAGTATTGCAGGTCGGAAAAGCGTTTCAAGTTTCGAAAAATTAATATATATGCATAATACTGAGTTCTTTCGCATTTGAAAATGAGGCAGAGGGCGATGGATATGGTGACCGTACATTTGAACCCATGCGTATATCCACGGGTTCAATCTATATGCGGGTGCTAAAACCCATGGGTTAGGGTTAGTATGGGTTCAACTATCCGTGAAACAAAAAAAATTCCATAGGTGCAATAACATACAGGTGCAATTGTCATGGGTTCAAATGTACGTGGGTTCAAATGTAATGAAACCGATGGATATATATGCGCTGGGTTTCTGGGCACAGAATATGCATACCGATCGTTATGATAAAGTTTTGCAAAGTTTTTTTGTTTTACTCCTACACGACTAATTTTACGGTTCTCTGTACGTCTGTAACCAAATCCGCAAAAAAATTAGAGTTCTACAAACTGTACTCGGTTTATACACATGGTTTTAGTACAAAAAACTTGCTTAAAGAATAGATCGTACGCGTTTCTCCGTAACTAATTTTGCCATTCCCTGTACGCCTGTAGCCAAAGCCGACCATGGTTAAAGTCGGAGTCAAAATATTATCAACTCGATAGTCGGATATCCGGTTGACTCGAGGATTACAAACTTTACTCCGTGTTATATATGTATTGTGATATTACACAGAGGCGCAAAATAGTACACATAGAAGTACGCTCCAGAAGTATGTGCACCAAGATGGCGAACACCGAAACGTCGTATGTGTACCAGGTTAGGCCCTAATTTTATTCCAATTTTCCTTATTTTAGTTTTATTACGAATTCGGGAAATAGCCAAGTGACTCCAGTAGTAGTTGTACCTTAAATTACGGCCTAACCCTAACCTGGTACACATACGACGTTTCGGTGTCTGCCAACTTGGTGCACAAACTTCTGAAGCGCCCTGTGTTGAAATAATTGTTGTACAAAACAATTTTATCGCATCCAATTTCGTCGTCTCATGTACACCTGTATCCAAATCTTGCAAAATGCAAGATATACAAACTGGATATCCGGAACCAGAGTCCACAACCCAATAGCAGAAACTGAATTAGACACCCAACTCAAGTTTCAAATTCAGCCAAGCTTAGGTTTTGGTTAAAGTCGGAGTCTAAATTTTATTACCCTGGGAGTCGGATATCCGGATAACTGAGTGAAAATATTTTCTATTGGGATTGCTAACGCCAAAGTAATTGCATTTTGTATTTTGGAGTCAAAAAATTGATATGTTGAGTCCGGATTCGGCTATCCAAATAACTCGAAAACAGACTAAGAATGAACTTTCAATCTTTACCCAGTTCCATCCTCATCACGTCTATCGACGCTAATTAGTTGCAGACGATTAGTAATAAACAATATGCGTATTTATGTTATGACTGCAATCTGTGGACGTCAGTGTGCAATGAATAACGTCTTAGAGTTGGATTATAAGGAGCAGTTCCGTTTTCCATCCTGCCACAGCGCGTTAGTTGTTCTGAGAAGAGATAGCTAGTTAAACTATGTCAAGCGCTTCGACTGTGGTGGCTTTGTTTTTATTTTTATTTATTTACTTTTTTTTCCTACACTTTTACTGAGGTGAAGTACTTGGAGTATGAGAGCCGTTTGCTATGATTTTATTTTCCTCATTTGTATATTTTTGATGATGGGGAAGCGGGTGCGTTTGAAAAAGCAGGAGGGCTTCTTGTTTTCAATTTAATGGCAAAAACTGGTTCAAAGTCTGGAAGCGTGACATTTTTGTTAACCGTTCAATATCGTTAACCGTTGGCCTTATTTTTTACATGTCAACTTTACAGAAAACTTTTTAATTTTACCATGAGCTAAGTATTTCGTCAATCACCCACCAATTTTACCTTCTAATTTCTTGGTGTTCCGCAAAGCGAGATAAAAAGCGCAGGTATTCCAAGCCGAGAAAAGTTAGAGAAACGCTTCGTAACATTCCGCAAATTATATCGTTTATACACGAAAACAAGCCAATGTATCGCATTGACTTAGTGTGTAATATATTACAATGCTTTTTCTAGACATAATTTTACGTTAATTTGGCCAATTTTCTTTACAATGCGTTTAGGAACGCGGGACTTGACCAGCTGTGCTTACACTATCCCCAGTAATTCCCGGCATCTCTATGATTATCAGTAGAGACTACGCGAGACTGACTCCCAATCCTTCCTCAATGCGCTAGTGCTGGAGTGTGCATACTGCGGGTCAAATGCGGCCCACGAGAGAAGAATGTGCGGCCCGCGGAGAAATGCCAATTTTTAACGGTGTTCTGTCCGCGAAACAAGTATTCAATTTAGTTTAATCTGCTACGTGCAAGTAATCCAAACTCCATTGCGTTTCCAAAAACTATGTCTATATGCCACGGTCCGCGGTTTAACCCAGTTATTTTTATCTAACCCTTCTGTATTAAAGGTTGCACACCCCTGTGATAGCGGATCCGTAGGATGCTGTAGCATGAGTAAACATGACTATTCTATGCAATTCAAGAGTCCTACTGCGCATGAATACAAATATATAGCGTGCAGAAAAATTTAAAAGTATTTCTATAATTACTTGCGCTGATGATTTGGTTTTATCCTTCTTCTATTCTTTTGTGCCGATGGATCTGTATGCTTATAATATAAGGAGAAAAAAATAAGAATAACTATCTTAATTATTAGGATATGTTGGATGTACTTATTTTATAAAACTTTTCCGCGGCGGAATTTAATGTTATTTTGGGCAAATTTTCGTCAAAGTAAAATGTATCATGAATTAGAAAAGTTTGGGGACTTGTTGCATTATCACATTAATTCGCAACGCTTCAGGGACTCATTATAAAGCCTTATTTAAAAATTCGACGCTTCAGAAGTATTTGTATCAATATGGAGGTAACTGATCTTGTTCGCCTACTTTACATCAAGTTGTGTAAAAGGGCTGAAACCTATGGGCAGGAGAATATTCACTTCGCTAACACAGACAGTCCCCGAGCTCGTAATGAAACTAAAATAAGAAAAATCGGAATAAACTTATGGCCAAACTCTAACCTGGTACACATACTACGGGAACACCGAAAATTGTAATGCACCAACTCATATAAAACTTTTACTTCAAAATTCCATCCGATTTGTCAAAAATTTTAAAAGCATTCGATTTGAACTCAAATCATTTTGCTACTTCGCTACCAACATGATTTTTTCTATTTTAAATCCACTTCAAACGTTTCCCAGGGATAATCTGTAAAAGTTATGGACGGCCCTAACTTGACAGACTTTGAAAAATTTCTGGATTAAATCTCAATTCTCTTGTGGTCGAAAAACACTTAACGAAGAAACACGGCTTAATTGCACGGGATAGGAAACCACACCCGCCATTTTGTATTGTCTAGCTGGATACCGATGGAGTCGGAGGAAATTATATGCGAACCCGGATACCGAATCCGGTTAACAAAAATAGACTCAGTCGGAGTCAGGAAAATTTCTATTCGGATACGGATTATTATATCGACTTCGACTATTAATTCCGGGCTTAGAAAAATAACTAGGCGTTTGAAATATCTCCGGTTCCGGACTACGACTCCAAATAAGGTTCCGATTTCGGTCTTGATCAATTAACTCCGACCGGACTCCGGGTTCAAAAAAATAATTGACTCCAAGTTCAACTTCGGAATGAATAACAAAAATTTTAAAATGTTTCCAATATCATTAAGATTTGTAAAATATTATGTAATAACAAAAAATTAAATGTAAATTTTTTTTTGCAATTTTGGGAGTGGACATTCATTTTAAAATTTTATTTTAAAAATGTCTCAATTTTTAAATTTTTAATAATAAAATAGTGAACAACTACAGACCCGAAACTCCGGTCTAAAGCTGCGATGCAAAATTAAGTGTCGTCCCGCGAAAATTTATTTGCAACCTAAATGATTACAATGAGTTTTCTTTTTTAGAATTCTCGTTTAATTTTAGTCGAGTTGTTTTACGTCAATTTGCGTAAAAGTCTGCGTGTATCGTACGTAAATGCGTGACCGTATTTTGCGTCAGAATAAATGGATAATTAATTGTCTTTCCAAAGAAACATAGAACGATAGGAAATACGTCGAATTAGTTTGCGAAATAGAGTAATAACAAGAAAAGATAAATTGATTTAAGAGACTAAATGTTACTTTAGAGCAGGGGTGGGCATTTATTTTCTTGAGTGGGTCAGTTACAGGTAATAGACTTAGTTACTGGGAGGAGGCTTAAAATTTAGTATGAAAAATTATTAATAAAAACAGTTTATGTACAAGAGCTAGACTAACGCTTATATAATAATAAGAAGCACATGTAATAATCAGGGTCATTGTGACGAGAGAGAGGAATGAGGAAATAAAAAAATGCAAAGTGAGGAATATTTGAACGCTCGAATTTTTTTTTGGGGGGAGAGGGGGGAGGGGTCAAATATGAATATTAGAAAACGACATGGCTCATTGTACAAAGACTATAATAAATTTTAGAATTCGAATGAAGATCAAAACAATATAAGGTATCGATAAATTTGCTTTGCAATTTTGAAAAATTTTAGGACTTTATGAACATATCAGTATTTTATTTATTGGTCAAGTTGCGCAAAAGAGTCTTGGAACAATTATACTCTTATTTTCTCTGTAAAATATTCCACCGAGACAAAATTCAACCATAACCTATATTTTGAAGTTATTCATAATTAATTCATTGCATACTAGCATATTTTTCGAATTTTGGGGTGAATTTTTTGGGACACCATGCAAAAAATAGGGTACTCCCGGAGTATGTGAACCAAGATGGCGGACACTGGAACGTAGTATGTGCACCCGGTTAGGGTTAGGCCATAATTTCAGGTACAAATACTAAGGAGGTCACTTAGCTAGTCCCCAAACTCGTAATAGAACTAAAATAAGAAAAATCGGAATAAAATTATAGCCTAACCCTAACCTGGTACACATACTACGTGTCCGCCATCTTGGTTTGCATACTTCGGAGTACCAAAAATAGTACACTCTTCTATACGGTTGACTAATTATTGGCCAATGAGCACAGGAACTCCATACATATCACTGCCTGCTTATGCAGAGACTTGTTATGAGATTTGAGCGCCTCCCAATTCAAAGTTTTTTTTTTATATTCAAGTTCTCGACCCGACAATCGAGTTGATATTAGTTTACAGTACTTGTGACGCGACAATTAGGCGCCGGCGACGAACTTGACCCTTGACATTGGTGCTTATTGGTATCGAGAGCTTGTGATCGTATCATACTTGGCACAATGATAAATAGAGTCTATAACGTGGAATTTATCATCGGGACATCTATGGTGGTTTGTACTTTATTGATACTTCAACTTTGTGTAAAGGGGTGTCACAGACGCGTGTATAGGGAGAGATTAGCGCTAGAATTGTCATTTGAATATGAATTCGTTAAAGATTGGGGCAGTTTTCATGAATTATGTCGACTTAAGTTGTGCAGGGAAGCATAGCTGGACAGAATGTTGTTTGTGAGGTCGGGCTACTTTTGTGCAATCAAGCATGACTGGCCAGCCTAATTATAATATTGTATAGTCAGAGATTAGCGTTGGATAAGTTTTCATGAGGCGAAAGATTCCTTAAAGCTGGTTTTTGTGAGTTACTCGAGTTGATTGAAAAAAGCTCGAGTTGTGCAATGAAGCGTGACTGGACAGAATAATTATGAAATTGTGTTATTAGAGATCAGCGGTGAATTGGAATCATTTGGCGATGAACAGTTTTTTTAATTGCTATAACGTAGCTTCTTGGACAGAATCTTATTTAGAGCGAATTCCGTCGTATATACAAAATGAAATGTAACTTCCGGGGCATCGTTGGTTTAGGTCAAAGGTTATAAATGAGGCCCTGTACTCCAGATAATGGTATATATCTAAAGTTATTGCATTGCTAGCTGTTAAAGCAAAACAAACCACTGTTGTAAGTGCGGGCTCTTTAGTTGATCTGCAGTCGAAACCAATTTGTTGTTACATCGCACTATCCAGAATTGACTTCAAGCTTTACCAGACTCGGGTTATAGATTTCGCGCCGTTTTTTATATATGTATCATACTTATGCTATGCTTCAAAATGCAACAACACTTGAGCTACCTATAGTGTGATAACAATGTTTTCATATAAATGTATTTAAGCCAGCATTGAGCGGTTTAGCTACATAGTACATGGTTAGCCATTATTTAGATTTTAGAATCTCAGGAAGTGTGACGACATATTAGTAACTTTGAAGTCATATTACTGAATACTGACGTCATATTACTGAATGAGTCCACCTCCAATCAGAATAAAATGAAACAAATCAGAAAATTAGATATCGGTACAGAAACTAGAGAGTAGAAAATATCGTGGCATTTTTATCCATATAACGTACTCGATTCTTTCTTACCTTGTACGCTCTTGATACGTGTGCAGTATGATGACACTTTGAGCATTTTTGAGGGCGTATTTGGAATAGGGGTTTGTGATTAATTCGAAATGGGAAGTGTGACGGTAGCTGAGTGTTAGGTTAAGTTTTCGCCACTGAAAAAGACAAATCAGAAAATTAATGGCGGACAATAACAGGACGTTTACCTTGCATAACTTCCATAATTTTACACTGATTGTTGAAATATGCATGCAACTGCTTTCTCTGTTAGAGTTGAACCATGCATATCTGAGGAAATTCGTCAGCCGTAACGTTATAAAAATATATTCGTGGTAACGTGAAACAAGACTCTTGAATCACTTAGAATAACAAGATATTTGTAAAATCAGTAATTTAAAGACTTGAAGTACAGATCTGGGAGTTAAAATAACACAATTAATTAAATGTCCCAAACGTTTCTCCGGTATCTAATTGTCTTTCCAAATATATTGTATGACACATATGCGGGGTCGTGTCAAAATTTCCTGCTGTCCGGGGCGAGATTCTGATAATGCTGCCCCTTATACCTAACTTCCAACAAATTTGGGGGATAAACAAATTATAGATGTTGTTATAGATGAGAATGAATAAATTGAAGGTCAAGTAAGAGTGAATTTGTGTATTATCAATATTTAAATCATCAAACTAAACAACAAACTTACCCCAATAACGTGCTGCCTGGGCGGCTTCCTCTATGCCCCCTCTACGTGCTGCACATGTGTTACTTTGATGTTTTACGATTTAAACTAATTGTGTGTTTTCATGCTTTGTGTTTGTCTCGTGTGCTTGAAATTATTTTGTACGATGTGCGAGTCAGGATAGGGTTTTTATGTTTACCTCCGGGGAGAGGAAAGCCGATAGGACATCTTAATCATGTGGCGAACCATGTCCTCTCGTCCGGCTACCAGTCTATGTAGGGTATTAGATTAGTTAGGCAATTAATTATTTTCAAATGCATGAGTTTTGCATAAATTATCTCGTTGGTTTAATTTTATTATAGACTCTAGGTTTTTACACCTTCTCCGAATTTCCGTCCTGCGGGCTGCCAATGATTGTATCAAAGCGAAATGTAAAATGAATTTTTCTTGTTCATCGCTTTCAATTTTATTATCTTGAGTTGGGCAGGTAAATTTATAGTGACGACATAAATCATGTTGCAGTAAAATGAAGCAATGTACCGTGATGTCATAATCAATCATATAATGTCGTCACGTTTTGTCGGACATGTGTCGTCTGCTAAGGACGCTCATTTGTGATCGAACAATTGAAATGCTTTATGTTGTCACAAGTGGTGTTTGTGTAAAGTGAAGAGCCCTCGTGTTCGGTTATTAGGCGGAGTTCCGTCTGCCGTGAAGCTACCAAATTTATCAGAATTTGTTAATTGAAGCGTGACGAAACAGAATAATCTAGCCCAAATGTACAAGTGCCGATGCTGCTATTTTTCTTGCGTTCATTATATCTCGGTTTAGGTTCAAATCATATATGATCTTACTAAGGTAGATCAGCCCAACATGCTCATAGTATAGAAATGAACTAGAACTTATTATTGGATAGTTTTAACATTCAACATAACAGTCCTGGACTGGCATTCGCGTAAGAGAACACTGTTCGCTATATGATCAAGTCGTCATTGGCTTTCTTCTTTACCTATATAAATGAATGTTCGAGATATATCCGGTGATTGCAATGCCTTAACTGTTATAGTGTTCAGAATTCTTCCAAAAAATTGTTGTGTTCTAATTTGATATATTTGGCAGTAAAGAATGTAATTGGAATCGAAACGGACTTCTAGATCTTTTTGTTATGTTGTTGTTGTTAGTGTTCTTTTTCTTGTTGTTGTTGTTGCTGTGGAAGAATCGCTTTTCCGGCCAATTTCTGAACAATCCAACTACCGGTCCAATTGCCTTGAACTTAGTGGTTAAAGATTGTTATTGTCGGTAGAAGGATATAAATTTTCTGTGGGCCTATATCTGACTCATTTTCACATTGAAATTTTTTGTGATGACGCCTTCAAAATTAATTATTTGTAGCGGTTCTGCGACCTCTCTCATGCTACGCAAGAGTCAAACGCTTTTCGATTGTTGATTAACGGTCGTTGTTATCTAGTGGTTACTCGGGAAGACTGCGGTACCGGTAGTCTAATGTGATTGCATACCTGTGTCCACATACTTAAGCATTGCTGTCTTGTTAAAAGGTTAAAATTCAAATAAAAAGACATCAATTCTTATTTCCCGTGTTTTTTTTTCAAATAATTTTAATCGTAATTATTTCGTTTGAGCAACTTTTTTAACATCTATGTGCCAGGTTCTCCATTTTTCATTAATTATCTAAAAAATTTAAATTAAAAAGATATATTTTCGTTTTTATTTATCCATCGATTAAAAAATTACCCGACGTGTAGTATTGATCGAAGCCTTTGTGTCTCGTCTGGAATTATCCTGGATAATTAAAACTCAGTTTCGATCGATTAAGAAATTTTTAAATTCTCAGTTTTGTTTCTAATTTCTCGCGATTATTTTAAATCTAAGGTTTCAAGAAAAATATTTTTTGATTTAAATTTTCGATAATATTATTCAGGACGACGGACGTCTTCACCTTAGGACATAAGGACAGTGTTGTGCAACCTTTAATACAGGAGAGCCAGATACAAATAACTGGGTAAAACCGCGGGCGCACTTTTATTTAACATATGCTTTCTAGTAGTTGCTGTTGCAGGCACAAAAGTTTTAAATGTTAATCTGATGACATGCGGTGTTCGCTTCGCACAAGCTAACTGTTAGGGCATTGTAACGTCATAGATAATAAATTGGACTAAGGTATATCTTTGCGACGCAAAGGGATCGGAATTACTTGCACGTACCAGATTAAACCAAATTAAAAACTCGTATTGCGGGTCGCACACCATTTAAAATTGGCGCTTCTCCGCGGGCTGCGCTATTTTCCTTGTGAGCCGCTTTTGGCCCGCGGGCTACAGGTTGCCCATCCACACCACTGCCTTAAAATAATCTTGCTGTTCTTGTTGTTAAGATTGTCATTGTTGTGAGAAATCATTTTTTCGCATACTAAAACTAAACTAAAATACCCATAGATTGGGTAATATCTAATTTGTCTAAATTTCGAGTCTCAGCATAAATAGGTCTGTCCAAATCAGTTTTACCATAAAGTTTGCATTTTATGACTGCTGTGATATGATACCTATGATTTTCTGACTTGGTTAGTTTACGAATTAACAGTAAATAAAAAAGTTGAAGCCGCTATTACAGGGGTTGGCGAGGTTTTTGGACCAGGGGCAAAAAATGTTGCCCAACTAGACTGGCGGGCCATGAACGGGCCATTTATGAATAATATTTACAGTGTTACAAAAGCAAAATTAGAAACCAATAAGCCTCGTGTCAAAACTAAATTAAATCGGAATCTTAACAAATTCCTTGAGCTATTTTTAACTAGAACAATAAAATTTGGGGTTAGTTTGGTTATGGTAGCATTGGGCAAGCCTGATTCAATTACTCAGATTCATTATCTCAGCGGGTCAGATTTGGCTCGCAAGTCGTTTGTTTATGAAGCCGATAGGATGCGGCAACAATTTTTATTTTCTAAAAGTATCCGGATTTGCACGTCCATATATTTCATTCAAATTTTTGCTGTCTTATTTTAATTCGTGTAAACACTTTTTTATTATCTTTGACCTCCATATATTTGATCAATGTTCGTTTATTGGACACGAAGTGTACACATGAATCGTTTTGTTCTTTTTCTCGTTGTTGGTATTTTCCTCGTATCGCAATCAATGGACCAATTGCTTTTAAAATTGTATTTTCCGCTAGAAAGCAATTATTTTTATGTATTCCTAATCGATGGGCGGCTTATATATGGTATTTTATTTGAGTAATTTCAGTTTTTTGTCGTGTATTTCGCCCAGTTTAGTGTTTTGTTTTAAAAATGTCAAAAATTATCAAACATTGCATTGTATAAATTAACCGCATCTTATGAAGCATAAGCAAGCGGCTTCCAACTCTTCTATCAGGATATTTTAGCTGAGAAAGTTCCAGGACTTACTTTAGTAAATTGTACTTTTCTTTCAATTACTTTTTTGTATTTCGTCCGATTTGACGTTACAAAATCGCCGTTTGCTCAGTGTTCTCACGTTTAAGAAAGGAGTCGGTCGAGTCAATGCTTTCTGTAGGAAATCCGAGTTCTTGCTTCGAAAAAACAAGAAAAGTAGCGATTTCAAACTTAACGCGCTCCAAAAGATGGCGTAGACAATTGCTGAGAGGGCGTGAAGCTAATTAAAAATAAAAATATTTGTTTGACTTGATCTTGTTGCCGTATTTTGGATATTTACATTTCTTTATTTAGTTTTTACGTTCCATCTACGCATTTTCAACGTGTTTTTGTATAAAACATGCTTTCGGCATACTATCTGTTATTTGTGGCTTATCGTTGACTAATTATTTTTGGGGTGAGGCGCAAAATTTGACAAATTCTAAAAAGGCGTGACTCAATAAGTTTGAGAATCACTGCTTTATGGTACACAACACTTCGTTACATTTTATTTATTCTCCACAGATTTTTGTTCCAAATTTTTCTTAAAAATCGCCATAGACTCTTAATGTTTACTTTAATGTGGTATGACACATGATTTCTCGATATTTGGAAACACAGCGGACCACTCAGGAATATTGCAGTCTGAAATCCGGCCGTTACGGATACCTTTAGCGGATAGACTTAGTATAACTGGTAGACGGAGTTCACTTCCAACCGGATCTACTGCATATAACCGGATTACAACAAGACAATCGGATAGAGGTTACGGATTTCCGGATTTTCCGGATAGTCACAACCAAACAATCGATCTGGCTTCCGCAGTATCGTACCGGACTCAGTCATCACAATACCACACGGGGCAGCAGCAATATTTTCATAACCCCAACCCGGAAACGGGGGTTGTTTTCCAGGATCCATCCACATTAGCGGGGTATACATCTTACCCGCTGGGGCAGAACGCATTTACAAGGGGTTTGAAAGCCCAACATGAAAATTTAAAGAGGAGTTACAGCACAGGAAGTTCGGAAACTTCACGTTTTTTTACTTCTGGGCCTGCGCCACATACCGGGAGCAATATTGATCGTTGGGGCCGCACGGACCCCACTTTGGCGTTCCGGGAACGGGGACATTGCGCTTCTGTTGACGAAAGCGTGCTGAGTGCCGCTGAGCGTCGCCAGAGACTTCGTAACCAGCACAGCGAGGGGGACTAACGGCAGACGACATTGCTTTTCTTGGTAGCCAGCAGTACCACACCCCCCAAAATCCCCAATTTTTGTCCTCCCACCATCACACACAATTACTTCAAAACATTGTTGGGAGTATCGGAAATTTCGCTACCTCGGGGAATTTCCCCTCCCCGACTACAGCATCTCTAGCTCCCCCTACAGGGGGCGGGTCTACAGCCGCAAACTTAAGCGTAGCAGCTGTGGCGGCAGCGGCGCAAAGATACCCGCAGTTATTAGCGGGACCGGCTGCAGCGGCGTTAGCAGCGGGAATTGGGTCTTCATCTTCCCCTAGAACTAATCTAACAGACCCCGGGGTCCTGGAAGTTGCTACATTGTCCCAGTTCCAACACAAACAGCCCCAACAAGGGTATTCCCGCCCCGGGGAAGAGTTTGTTCACCCCTCGCTGCATTACCACCGGCACAACAGTGCTGCAGGTATAAGCCCCAACACTGCGGCAGCAATGCTGGCCTACGACACACCGCCCTACAGCTTCTGCTCTATCCAGGTGATGCATAACATCAAAATATATAAATATACATTTTTCAATTTGGTACCCGTAATACATTTATATTTTCGTAAAAAAGTGCCTGTTTCGGCCGATCCATTTCTGATCAAAATTAAACAAGCTCGCAACCTAACGTCACTTGAGACGTGACTCGATTTGACTCTTGACTCGATTTTACTCGGAGTCCAGAGATCAAAAATGATTAGGAGAACAATGGGTGCTCCCGAAGTATGCGAACCAAGATGGCGGACATCGGAACGTAACATGGGTAACAGGTTAGGGTTAGGCGATAATTTTTTTCCAATTTTCCTTATTTTAGTCCTATTATCAGTTCGAATACTAGCCAAAAGCCTCCCGTAGTCTTTATACCTAAAATTATGGCCTAACCCTAACCTAGTACACATATTACATTCCGATGTCCGTCATCTTGGTTCGCATACTTCGGGAGCCCCGAACAATGTATATATTGCATCCTCTCTTCTGGCAAGTCATATTAAAATGAAAATTCACTTGATTCATTGTATGTATACCTGGTATAATGTGCCAGATTGTGACTCGTACATGGACTAAATCAGGGGCAAAATACAAAGCCCTTAAAATTCCATAATTTCCTATTTCAGGACGAATTTCACCCGTTTATCGAGGCGCTCCTCCCTCACGTGAAAAGTTTTGCTTACACTTGGTTCAACCTGCAAGCTAGGAAAAGAAAATATTTCAAAAAACATGAGAAACGAATGAATTCCGAGGAAGAGAGAGCAGTGAAAGAGGAATTATTGCATGAAAAACCAGAAGTGAGTTTTTTTTTTCAAACGCTTCTTCACTCAGAACAAGGCTCTTTATAAGCGGTCACTAAAAGCCACTATTTTTGAGCGGGTTAAAGTTCACCTTAAAGTGTGAACCTGTAAGTACAGTCCCAAACCCGGAAATAAAATCTTGAACCCGGAAGGTATAAATCAATTTTTTGTTTTTTTATTTTGCTGCCGCTGAGTTGTTGATGGTGTTAAATTTAACCCTCAATCTTGAACCCGGAAGTGTGAGCACACCCAGAAACACAATCGGTATTCCGTGAACATGTAGTTACTACATGTGGTAGGTTGTATTTTACTTACGCTGCATTATTACCGTGCTCAAATTTACCTTCAATCTTGAACCCGGAAGTGTAAGCACAAACCCGAAAACACAATCGCGATCCCGTAAAAACTTAGTGAGTTGTATTTTTGTTTTCTATTTTACTTACGCTGCATTGTTACCGTTTTTTGTTTCTTGAATTTGCTATCGCTGAGTTGTTGATGGTGTTAGAATTAACCCGGAAGTGTTAACCCAAACCCGGAAATACAATCGCGACCTCGTAAATACGTATTTCTGCTCTCAGTTTTACTTACGCTGCATTGTTGCCGTGTTCAAATTTACCCGGAAGTGTGAGCCATAACCCATGAACTCTCTTGGAAAAACTCTAACTTCCGAGAAAAGTTTCGTCATACTTTCTCCGCGCATTCAAATTGAACATTTTCCTTTTCAAAGGTTCAACAGAAATGGGCATCACGGCTTCTTGCAAAACTTCGGAAAGATATTCGACCCGAATTTAGGGAGGATTTTGTCCTGTCAATCACCGGAAAGAAACCGGTTTGTTGTATTTTGTCCAACCCGGACCAGAAAGGAAAAATCCGGAGAATAGATTGCCTGAGACAAGCGGACAAGGTATTCATTTTTTTTGAGTGGTAGGGGGTAATTAAATTAAATTAGGGAGGGGGGGGGGGTTAAAATCGACTAGCAGACAGAGAATTGTTTAGGCGGTTTCGAATTTTTGAGTGTTATATAATGTTTTGGAGGTGAGAGGTGTATTAAGGGAATTCTGAGAATAAATTGCCTAAAACAAACAGACGAGATGGGATTGGAATTTTAGGAGTAATGCTAAAATTTTAATTTATTTGGGGGAATTGGGTTTAAACATTAAAACATGTTTCGTTACCATGTATATGCATTTTTTTCTGAGCATGTATTTTGTATCCATCTTCCAATATCAGGCAGAGTAGCAGTAGTAGCAGAGAATTGTTTGGGCGGTTTTGGTAATGATTCGAATTTTTCGGTTTCGGTATTTTTTGGAGGTGAGAGGTGTATTGAGGGAATTCTGAGAATAAATTGCCTAAAACAAACAGACAAGATGGGATTGGAATTTTAGGAGAGATTCTAAAATTTTAATTTAATTGGGGGAATTGGGTTTAAACATTAAAAAATGTTTTGTTACCGTGTTTATGCATTTTTTTCTGAGCATGTATTTTGTATCCATCTTCCAATATCAGGGACGTGTAATGTTTTTCGTCGGCTGGCTATCTAACTAACTCTAGACATCTAGCAGGCCACACAAATATATTAGTTTTTCATGAGAGCAATGAATTTGCACAATGAAAAAGCTATCGCTTAGCCTTACAGTATGTATTTTACCCATGTGAGTGCCTTTTCATACATAAAGGGTCGGATGGAAAATAATCCACGCTAAAAGAGCCACGCTGAATGACTTGGGGCTCCGATTCATGGCCCGCGGGCCGCCGGTTGCACACCACTGTTCTAAATTAACCCAAGATATGCAAAATAAGTAGTAGTTTCAGAAAATTAGTGTCAGAATAATACCACTATATCACCCGCCGCCTATTTCATACCAGCGGAGAGTATTTTCCAGAACCTCATGGCTGACGGTTGATGTGACTCTATATTCCCACAGGCCTTGATATTTGGCAACAAACAATTTTTAGGATAACCTGGCGGTTAGCGGAAATATAGTCTCCATCTCTACACATAGGACACGTTAGCGTTTAAAACGAACAGTTTGGTTACGAAAAATTTTGAAAACAGGAAAAAAAAAGTTTAGAAAATTAGTGGCAAAAATATCTCATTATCGAGCGAGTGAAACTGGAACAACAGGATCCTAAACGTTCCTACATGGCCGATTTCTGTCGGTGGATATTGTTAAGCTATCTTTGTTAGACTTCCACATAGATGACGGTTTATCGCGTCTTACTTCACGCTGAAATACATCATTTTCATTTTACCTCACTGTTTGTACTGCATTTTCGGTATGTGGAAAAATAAATTACTTACTGACAAACAGCACTTGTCGCCAATTTCAACCCAGAACCACATCAGCCGCATTCGCAACCTCATGGATTTCCAGCCAAAATTTAAACCACAGTTACATGAGGGCCACAGTAGATCGAACATAACTCGGCAGAAATCATTTCCCCGACTTGGCTGACAAACTGAAATCGTCGACGCCATTTTGTTCAATGACGGTTGGGATATAAAAAGAATGAATAAACGAGTGTCTATTTTCGAATTTGTCAGCTATTCTAGAATTTATTTGGGAATAATACTAGCTATGAAAGACTTTATGAAATTATCTTGGCCCATACTTTCCTTATGAGGTTGTTAGGTCAAGGAAGTCCACATTCTAATAGCTCTATGTTCAATATCAGGAATGGCAAACATTTTTCAATGAATGGGTCAAAAATGTCATTTTTATTGCCGAAAAGAAGACTGTGAGTCATAGATGTTTCATCAATGTTTGCATCGATAAGAAACTTTCTGCTGCAACATTTTCCTCGAGTCTCATAATATTTGCCTGGTATTGTGTAGTCTTGGACCTCAATAGTAGTTCACTTTTTGTTGCCTATAGAATTGAGGCGAATTTTAAAATCAACTCCTATCGTATTTTAGTGTGTTTCTGGCATTAATTCGTGATTTGGTCACCGGAAAAACCCGATGAGTCACTTTTTTTACGGGTCGGGGGTCGGCATTTCTGTTCGAATTTTGACAACCAAAACTTTGGCGTATGTAAGACTCTTTGATTGTCTGTTCTGTGCAGTCCGTCCATTTTCAACCAATAGGCCATGGCCCATTTTCAGATGTGCCACAAACCTATTAAAAATTGTAGAGTTATTGATAAATTAGTTAAACTTTGATTGTAGTAGCAATCAATGATGATGCTGTTTTTTGCTACTGAGTGGTGATGTCATTCTAGTTATTAAAGTGAAAGAGCCCATATTGGCAGTATTTTTGTAGGTTGTAATTAATACGTCACGGAGTTTTTGCGCAACTAAAATAAGCCATGAAAGAAAAAAGTTGAGAACCGCTGACGTTGTCAATTTAATGCCCTTTTTAACTTTAAAACTAGAATTTTTATTCCGATTAGAATTATAAGAAATCCCGACTCGATAAAATTGTTTTTCAAGGCAGCTTCCACAACTCTCACCCTGAAAAGGAAATATTTTTTTTGATCGAAGGTCGCAAATATCGAGGACGAGGCCACAAGATAGGGTAGGAGCGTTAAATGGCTTGCTTCGATGACAACTAGAAACGGCGACTCAATAAAATTGTTTTCAAGTCAACTTCCTCAACCCTGATCATGCTTTACCTAATGTCATGACCAGAAAAAAATTAGTTTTTTTGATCGTGAACCGCGTATATAGAGGGAAAAGCCACAGAGAGAGTAACAGCGGTAAATGGCTGGCTACCAATTCCTAATTCAATAACTGAGTCTTTCTAGTTTGGCTGTTCTGACGCCTACAGACACATCGAGCTGTCATCAAGGAATTTAACATTTTAGCGTCTGGCGGAAAACTGGTCTCACTCCCACGAGACTTCCTCTCCCTTCGGCACATTGGCTGTTATCTCGTCAGCTTGTTCCCACAAAATATTTGAAAACCTTCCCACAATAATATTGCCCTCCCTAGGCGATAAAAAAAATTGTAAAGTTGAATGGCGTTGTATGGTATTCTGGAACTACCAAAATCGAATGTTCTAGTACAGTGGTTCTCAAACTTTTTCAGCAGCGCCTCTTTTTTAGAATTTGTCAAGTCTCGCACCCCACATCATAAAAAACTAGCTAACAATAAGCTACAATAAAACAGGCGAAAGTATGTTTTATTCCCGAAACACGTTGAAAATACGTGAATAGAACGGAAATATCCAAAATTAAAAATTGTAATTAGCCAAAATAAGGCAGGCAAGATCAAATCTAACAAATAATTTTATTCCTAATTAGCTTTACACCCTCTCAAAAAAGTGTCCACGTCCCCTTGTGGGTCGTACGCCAACGTTTTAGAAACACTGAACTTCTAGGCAGGGCTACTCAACTGGCGGACCACGGTCCGAATCCGGATCTTTCGGGTATTCGATTCGGACCGCGCCTAATTCTTTATTTCGGATCATTAGCCCCACTTTTGAAGTTTCCAATTATAAAATCACTTTTATATATTTAAATATATACGAAAAGAACTATACCGCCATAATAAACAATGTTGATTAGCTAATAATCATTAGTCGGCCGAGAAATTGCGCGTTTAGGGATGCGTAAATATAATTTCTGGAAAGACCGGACCCAAATATCTTTGAAGTTTTGTATGCGGACCTTCGGTAAAAATAGTTGAGTAGTTCTGTTTTAGTGCAGGGGGGACCAAACCCAGGCCCGCGGTTGTGAATATATGCTAACAATATAGGCATGTTAGAAAACTAAAAATCAAATGCAGATTCCATTAGCCTAGGTTGGCAATGCCTGATATCTATGTGTTTACACAATAGAAGTCCTTTGTTTTGTATTGCACTGTTTACCTTGGTACTATTGTGGCCCGCGACCAATGCCAAAATAATTTTGTGGCCCGCGGAGCCCACAACCTTGGACCACCCTGTTCTAGTGCATCTGTTTTCAAAGTGTTCTGTGATGGGCCCCAGGGCTTCGTTAGAGAAATGGAGGGGCTCCGCGGGCTATTCGTTTACTTATTAAAATACTGACTTGATTAAATTTGTAACTGTTCAAAGAAAAAATAACGACATTAATAAAATAAAACAACAATGTAATTCTAATATAACATAAGTTTTAATAGATAACAATGTTTAAACAATGAAGTTTTTAAATTTTATAAACTTATTGTGAGTCTACGTAAATAATAGTCATTCTTTTCGTAGGCTCCATAACACCAAAAGTTGGAGGAACCCTGATCTAATATTTTTTATACATTCTGAAGGAATATAGAGTACATTGGGTTATTCGATTTCTATTTAAATGTATTTAAATATTCTAATTTGGCCATTTTATATTCCAACCAATCTCAATGATCTGTTGTAGCGTGGGTTGGGATGTAGTGTGTGTGTGTGTGTGTGTGTGTGTGAGCGTGGCGAGGGTCTTGTTTTGAATTTTTAAAGTATTTCCAAACTGCAGTTGTTTGATTTTTTTTTCGAATCCTCCTGGATTTTGAATTTATTCTAGTTCGGCGTTTTTACACAATTATGTGTGTAAAAAGATTATTTCGTCTAAACCAGATGATCTCAAACGTTCACAAGAGAGGGGGGGAGTCAAACTTGCAATAGGCTTTCAATGCCATTCTGTATAATTCAACAGCCATTTTTATATTTCCGATTTTCTCATGTACAGCCCCTGCATTATGAATACAAGGACAATATAAGTTTGGACTTCATCTTCCCACTAAAATATCATGAGCTCGATCGCAGTTTTGTTGATTTCTGCAGATTTGCTATATTCACACGTAATTCTACATATAGGAGTCATTGGTTATTCAATCAATGAATTTGGGATTGAAATGGGATAGAAGTTACAATGAAGTAGAATCTAAAAAATTGGACGGAAGCCGTTACCAAACAATATACATTTCTAAATACATTTTTGCAATCGCAATTTTTCCTAATCTTGATTTCAATTGTTTTTACCGTTCCCTAGCTGCTTGTCAAAGGCTTGTTCCCAGCGAAAGTTCAAACAAACACGCCATTAAAAACGAATTTTTCATCAAAAAAATTTCTGACATTCACAAAAATCGGAAAAATTTATCTGATGAAACGCGCGTTGAACGATTGAAGTTTATGACTTTGGTGTCTGCGGTAAACCCAAGTTTTTATGAGTCGTTCACTTCTTCACTCTGAAAGAGTCTCTTACTCATATTTATCGAATGTTTCACATATTTAATCTAAAGAAGACTTTGGGCAAGTCATTGATAAGTAAAGACTGATAGGGGTTCTTGTTTCAAATTTTTTGAATTATTTTCGACTACATTCGTTTAAGTTTATACGGTTTGTCCTCAAATAATAAATTCATTTAAATATTTTAAACTAACCATTTTACTTTTCAACCAATTCTACTGATCTGTTGTGGTGTTGTTTGTAATGTTATGGCGGATCTTGTTTCAAAGTATTTTCAACTTTTTCCGAATTCCCTTCAATTTTGAACTTGAACTTTGTTCAAATTCGGCCATTTTGGTTCCTGAAATAATTCTAACGTTTTATCGGATTGATTCTTAAGTATTTTACTTAAAATTATAATTCCTATTCCCGAGTTGTTAGCCATAGTTTTGTGTCAAAATGTTTGGATTTTTAATCTGTCCAACTTGGACATACCGTTCAATCTATCGTTATAAACAGAATCAAGTGAAAAAAAACTCGGGCAATCGCAATCGTACCCTTGTCTACAACAGATTTACAAGTTCCCTAGCTGCTTTCCAAAGCCTCGTTGTGAACGAAAATGAGAGAAATTTTTATGAGTCGTTCACTTCTTCACTCTGAAAGAGTCTCTTACTCATATTTATTGAATGTTTCACATATTCAATCTATATAAGACTTTAGGCAAATCATTGATAAGTAAAGACTGATAGGGGTTCTTGTTTCAAATTTCTTGAATTAATTTCGACTACATTTGTTTAAGTTCATACGGTTTGTCCTCAAATAATAAATTTATTCAAATATTTTAAACTGGCCATTTTACTTTCCAACCAATTCTACTGATCTGTTGTGATGTTGTTTGTAATGTGATGGCGGATCTTGTTTCAAATTATTTTAAACTTTTTCCGAATTCCCTTCAATTTCGAACTTGAACTTTGTTCATTTTGGCCATTTTGGTTCCTGAAATAATTCTAACGTTTTATCGGATTGATTCTTAAGTATTTTACTTAAAATTATAATTCCTATTCCCGAGTTGTTAGCCATAGTTTTGTGTCAAAATGTTTGGATTTTTAATCTGTCCAACTTGGACATACCGTTCAATCTATCGTTATAAACAGAATCAAGTGAAAAAAACTCGGGCAATCGCAACCGTACCCTTGTCTACAACAGATTTACAAGTTCCCTAGCTGCTTTCCAAAGCCTCGTTGTGAACGAAAAATCAAACAAACGCGCCACTAAAATTAATTTGTCATAAAAAAAAGTTCTGAATTTCACAAATATCGTGAAAATTTATCTGATGAAACGATTCAACGTTACGACCTCGGTGTCTGCGGTAAACCCAAGTTTTTATTGGGATGCAAAACGATCTTCACTCAAAACCCGTCTCTGAGTAACCACTTTATCATATTTTATCGTAAGTTTCACACATTCACAGATAAGTAGATACCATTACATAAAGAGTAGCATGTCTTGAAATCATTAGAAATGTATGCGATCGTACTGTTGAAGCAGCCGAGCTAGGGTTATAGTCAGGGAAATTAAAAAAGGGTTTCTGAGATTTCCAAACTATGGGTCGCGACCCACTGGTGGGTCGCAAACGGTATCTAAGTGGGTCGTGAAAAGATGTAGAAAGCTTTGATTAATTATACTAGTTATTAGGATCGATGGCGACTCGAATACGTAAATATCGAAAATAACAAAAGAAATTGAATTGAATTTAAATTCTAATCTGTGAAAGTTTCCTTTTTCACGATCCTATCAAAAGAACAAAAATTTGCTACACAAAGAATGACCACGTGGCTTTTTTACGCATAGCAGTTTTGTACACTGTACAGCACTTCTTACCGTGTTTCCACGAAATTTAGACAAGATTTAGATTTATTTTCTTTTGAAGAATAACACTATGTTTTTTTTTTTTTGGAAGAGGTCTTTTGTGTTCATTTATCAAAAATAAAATAATTACATTGTAGATAATCACGAGATGGGTCGCCATAAGCTGTGGTAAGTGGGTCCTTACTCTAAAAAGTTTGGGCACCCCTGCTCTATATATTCCACTAGCATTTGCTATCACGTAGTGGTGACTGAGACAAGCTTTTTGGATAATCTTAATGAATATATTTTATTTTTATTTTACTTCGAATCCAATCCATGTGTCAGATTATTGCGATATAGTTTTGTTTCGACATTTCGTAAATTGAATATAAATTTACATGCATAATTTTTATTCTATCGTTTTGCCTCGATATTTTTGTCCACATTACTTACCATTACAATTCACATCCCCCGCTTTAATTGAAATTATTCGAATTTGGTCATTTTAATTCTTCAACCAATTCTAGTATAAAGTTGTATTGGACTTTAGTCGGCGATGTACATTATCATGTAACAAAGAAACATTAAAGTATCAATTTCTTTCTTTTTTCTGCAAAAACTTTAATTGCCGCTGACATAAAACATTACAAAAAGTTTGAACACGCGCCAGAACCGCGTTTTCACCCAAAAACGGCCATGCAAGATCTGCTCTATTTCAATGTTATTTATGTATGTATTAAGAATGGGCCGAGTGTACTAATGATTTTCCCGCTCGCGGGAGTATTGGGTTTCGTTTAAATTAAATTTCCCGCCATTTCCGGAAGTTGTCTGGCGAATATCCTGATCAATTGTTTGCAAACAATTTGACAAGTCTGTCCCCTTTGTTACGTAATCCGCATCACAATGCAGAAGACGAAACACAATCTTTCTCGAATTTCGTCTTCAAGTTCAAATTTTCAAGATTTTTTTGTGAAAAAATCCAAATGCGGTTTTTAATTGTTTTTTGAATGCGATTCGATTCCGTAAAGTATTTGGGTTCGATTTCAGCCCCAAAACTTCACTTATGCAGAATTTGGGACTTCTTGGCTGATTTCCCGACCGAATTGACTTCTTCCAGTCTTGTGTCAATTCGAAATTGCTGGCGCGCAAATCAATGCCATAATTTTAAATAGTTTCAGAAGCTCTTGGCAATTCGTGGTCGACCGTTACTTTGCTTAGAGATGAATCTCTTTGAGTGAAATATATTTGAGCAAGTTCTCCCAAAACATACAAGGCCGGATTTTGCGAATTTCGGAATTTTCACATACTGTAATATTAATTAAGGCCAGTATTAGATATTCGTTCTCTAAAATCGACGACTTGAAAGAGTTAAATTATTCAAAGTCAATTCCATTCACTGATATAGGCGGAACCGCTATGTTTATTGAAACAAACGAAACCAATGAAATTTCTCAAACGCCATGGGTCAAAGGTCATCATTTTCCAACTAAAAAAAATTTGTCCAAATAGCTTACGCGACGCGGTTCCGCGTTCAAGTCAACAACGGATATTCGCTTTTTTCTCCAAAAAACACATGTCATATACTAATAAAATGAGTGCTTTCGTGAGATAACAGCTGCCAATGAGTTCCCTACGCTCGCCTCATGGGGGGTTCAGCCCCGCCAAAATTTCAATATCCCCCCTCTCCCGCCCCCCTTAATCTTGAGGTCTGAAAATGCACTTTGACTTCTGACTTAAATTCAATTGTGTTTATGCAGAAAGAAGCATGTATGACTTATACATGACAAACTTTTTCAAGTTACCAATAGATTAATCACTAATAGCAAGTAATCAACCCCCCCCTAAATTTGGAAACGTAGGATGTATTTTTATGTTGTGTATTTTGAGCGCCTTTATGCTGTCGGATTGGGATTTTATGCATAATGGAGAAAATTCTGTGTGTTGACAAGGACGACACTAAATACTTTGGCGGGCCTGGTTGTGGCCCGCGGGCCGCTTGTTGCACACTCTTGCTACAGATAGACAATAGACATAGAATGGACTCAAATTTAGTTCAATTTTGTACCGAGTCACGTCAACACAAGTTTAATGATCATGTTTCACGTTCAGCTCGCAATTTCAATGTTTGCGCCCAAATAATACTAAGAACTCCATCGTACGTGACGCGGAACCATAAAAAAAGTCAAAATTAACAAAAAATACGCGTCCGGCTCTCACAAATGAAGTCTAATCAGCCTAATTAATTGATATGCCGTCTGGAAATATCACGCGATGTCATTTATAATCATTTCGCACCATTTTTTGTCACGTTGGATGTGGACTTGAAAACGGCGCCATTTTTGTTGTGGTTGAAGCTTGGACTTTATTTATAATGACATCGCAGATTTTAAATCCCGGGTAAAACATCTCGTTTTGGCATTTTTGAATGCTATTTATTAGTTTTTAGTTGTGTTCAGAAAATTTGAGTATGAATCAAATCATTTAATGATAATTTCGACCTCTTAAAAGTTTTAGTTCAATTGCAGCAATCAAAAATTAGTCTTAAAATAGCTGTGATGAACAAGGCTAAACTTTTGTAACGGCACTTTTGATATCAAATTGTTGAATATTTTGGATCAGGATGATGGTTTGAAACATATAATCCAGTTTATAGGCGCCAACTCGCAAAATCACTCTTAATATAGGAATCAATGCAATGGTAAAGTATAGGAAGAATTTCCCGGGGTCAAAGGTCGGGGAAACATTCATAAATCGGATAGGCAATGCCAGACTGGAAAGGTTTCGTTTCTTTCGAATAATAGTGACTCCTTAGTGTGTACTTGCACAAAGCTTTATTTCAAGAGAAGGCGTGAGAATATCGTGAAAAAAATAGTTAAAGTAGAACTACTAGAACCCACTATTTTTCAAAGGTTCCAAAGTTTTCAAGCCCATTTCCTTGCTGTTACTCATAAAAAGTACATTTTTTATTGTTATTTTGTGTCAATTTTTTTTCATAAATTTATTGTAAATTCTTGTGACAAAACATTGTTACAGAAAGGTATTTGAATATTTGGCAAAGACAAAGGCAACCATGGATCGTTTTGTTATCATTATGTTGTTGTTCTTCTTCATTCCTTGTTAGTATTTTTCTCCTGATGTAAAACTAACTATCGCTTTTCTCATCAACCACAGTACCGATAGTTTTGAAATTTCCAGTGTTTTTTTAGTGATTTTTCGCTAGAAAGCTAGAACTTTTATTTATTTTTAAAAATTCTGTGGGCTTTATTGAAATCAAATTTTGTGTGCGATAACGTCCTAAAAATTTAAATAATTCGTTTTTTGCCGTGGTTCCGTGCCTGCATTTCAGCGATTTCGTGCCCAGACTATCGGTACTGTAAAAGATTTAATGCTACTTCGTTTTGGCTTTCGTGTCCTTATATTTGAGCATCTCTTGCTTTCCGTTGCTCAATTTTTCTCTGAAATAAAGCGCTATCGCGGATGAGACATGTTGATAACTTTGACAATGACTAGACTTCTCACTTTCGATTCGTGACAGGTTTACCGGAAACTTCGTTCATCATTTATCAAGTAATAATTCAAGTTTTTATCGAGAAGGCGAATAAACCGGGCCGTGAACTAACCGACATCAGCCTGCCTTTTGAAAATCTTGTAATTGCTGATCAGAAAAAAACTTAATTATTTCGGTTTAGTGATATAGAGAATAAGGGGAAAGCTGCCCTTGGGGAGCACCCAGCGAAGTGGTTTTGCTGGTCGAACACCCATCTTCCTTTTTAAAATGCGAAAAAACGATACATAACAATACTTCGTGCCTTGAAGCGCTTCTTAGACCTATGTAACTCTTAAAAATCCCATTTTTTTCGGCCGGACCCGCGAGATGTTACGGTTTAACTCGACAATTATAAATTTTACAGTCGAAAGTTTTTCATGGAATCCTTGTCGTAAGAGGCTTATTCTGAGAAAAAATTTCAAACAAAATTCAAAGTTTCTGAAAATATTTTTTGGACTTTGTTATTAATTTCGAAATTCATTTTTCCTTTTATAAGTAATTCACCAATTCCCATAACGCAAAAGTCCAAATAGTATTCATAATTTAGCAGGGGCGGATTCTCATTTTAAAATATATGTTTATATTCCCAAGATATTACTGTAGTGCGACTATATTATATATATATATATATATATATATATATATATATATATATATTATATATTTCAAGACAAAAAATGTTGAAATTCCAAAAAAATAATTGGCTAAATACTGTTTTACCTTTTAGTGAAGAACGCGTGAAGAAATTTGAAAATTTTTTTCGCAAATTTATTTATTCATTTTCCCACACATAATAAATAATCTCTTTTTACCCCCAAAATAGCATTTTATATCGTAGTCTATATTAATTTTTTTTTCAAAATAAACAATCGATCTATGATGACATAAAACCTATTGTGACGTCAGAAACCCCAATTCATCGCTTGAAGGACTTCAACGATTCAACAACGATTGTGGACTGTTTATTCACGTAACGCTTTTAGAATCTTTAAAGTTCCTCCCCACCTTAAAGATAACTAGCTAACAAATAACAGATAGTAAGGCGAAATTATGTTTTATTCAAAAAAACACCTTGAAAATACGTGGATGGAACTTAAATAAAAAATAAATGAAAAGTTTTGAAATGTAAATATCCAAAAAAATAAGTCGGGCAAGATAAAATCTAGCAAATATTTTTTATTTTTGAATAGGCTAACATTCCCTCAAAAACTTGTCTACGGGTCGCATAAAAACTTTAATTGTGAATTTTAAACCAGACAAATGATCTAATTCTTCTGTTACATAATTTATATTTTTATTTGATTTATTTTCGTTTGAAGTTTCAAGCGCTTTTTAATTATTTCCAAAGTTTATAATCAGTCAGAGTATTTAAACACATATGTGTATCATAGTGTATAATTTGGCTGCTGTAATTACATGTAATCTGGCAACCTAAAATCTCTTGATATAATAATTAACGTTGCAAAGAATTTTAATTGTCGTTCAGTTTTAATTGGGTTTATCTTGTGAAATATTTCGAGCTATCATGCATTGGGCCACGTAGATTTTCTAACTTTGATGCCACTACTTCCCCATGCGCTTTATGACTATGCCCGACATTATGACGTCATTTTGTGATGGTGACGTCAATGTTGTCACGCTCTTACGACCCACATCCTTACGACGTCATTTTGTAAACGTTAAATCATTATTGGCTTGTGCTGGTGTTTTGAGTCTTCGATTTGATTTATGACTGTTCTTTTGATACTATGATGTCATATAAATAACTTACATCATATTATCAGTGACTTCTATCTAATCATGTTATGTTTTGAAACATGTTCTGCCGGTACTCCCGTAGTCTGTAAACCAAGATGGCGAACACGGAACGTAGTATGAGTACCAGGTTAGGGTTAGGTTATAATTTTATTTCAACTTTCCTTATTTTAGTTATTACGAGTTCAGGGACTAGCCAAGTGACTCCCGTAGTATTTGTATCTGAAATTATGGCCTAACCCTAACCTGGTACACATACTACGTTCCGGTGTCCGCCATCTTGGTTCACATACTACGGGAGTACCGTTCTGCCTAATAACGTTGCATATGTGGCCAATAGGATTAAACGACAAACGAGTAAATACCCTCTTTTTTACTTTTCACTACGAACACGGCTATGAACAAGACAAGCGTTTACATGCACTTACATAAGAATAGCTTCTATAGTTTGAAAGGGCCGGAATATATCAGTTCTGGGCGTCCCGAATCCATTACATCCTTGGTAACAAGCATAGTTTTTAGGTCTGCGATCATCAATGCACTGACTGCGGGTGAATGGCACGGGATTTGAACCCGGAACTTTACTTCGCAATGCCGGCAGTTTTGAGTTTCGTACTTTAACCACTAGGCCATCGTCCACAGTATTATTTGAAAATTATATTTTCAGGTCTGGCGACTCGATTTGGTGATGGTAATTCTTTTCCGGGGAATCCCCCTCGAATCAACAGACGGCGAACGGCTGAGTAAATCTCCTCATTGCGGCCACAATGCTGGTTTGTGTGTTCAGCCCTATCATATCAGCATCACCATTAAAGAACTGGATTTATATCTGGCCAGTCACGTACGGCATGAAGGTGGGTTTGATCTTTGATGTTTGTGAATATTGGAGTCTTTTTTTAGTTGTTTTAGAGCCGGAGTACTATCCGGTTATTGTTCCGCCTCTAATTTTGCTGTCTGTAGTCTTTAATTCTGGGTTCGGTTCGGTCATGCCAAGCATTTTCTAGTGGGCTTCTTCTAATCAATTTTAAATATTGCATTGATACACAAAAACAGTCTATAAATTCAACATTATATTTCTTTTTTTGCCTCTAAATGGTCTTTGTTTATATAACAAACGATCGACGTTCATTTCAACTATAGCACCGTCATTGCAACTATTCTGGTCTGTTCATTCTTGCGTATCCATTTTTTTATTGCACAAGCTAACGAGGTGTACCGCTACTCTCGGTTGGGTACTCCCGTAGTATGTGTTAGGGTCAGGCCTTACCCCTGCACATAGGTTTCGGTCTCTTTACACAACTTGCTGTAAAGTAGGCGAACAAAATTAGTTACCTCCATATCGGTGTGTACGTATTTCTGGAACGTCCTCGGTTGTTCCATCTTTGTACCGAGACGTGTATTGGAACGTTTACACTAATTTTGATTACAAATTAAATGTCCTTTATCAAATTTAATAGGTGGGTAAATTTGAAATTTCTATCAAATTGATGAATCTTGAAACTTTTTCCCTTTTACTATTCGGGAATCAACTTTGCCGACAACTAAGCTAGTACATTCCTTCATACCCTGTTGGCCGCCGAACATTCCCCAGACCATGGGTGTGCAAACTGCGGCCCACGGGCAACCTGCGGACCACAGGCCCGCGGAGAATTGTCAATTTTGAATGGCGTTTGGCCCGCGAAACGAATTTTAATTCAGTTTAATCTAGTGCGTGCAGGTGATTTCAATTCATTTGCTTTGCAAAGCCTATTCGCGAGCTTGTGCAAACAACGCATGCCATAAGACCAATAACCAAAGTTTTTGTGCCTGCAACTGCTAGAAACCCTATATTATATGAAAGTGCCGCCCGCGGTTTCACCCACTTATTGGACCGCCAGAGGTATTCGCACCAAGATGGCGCACAACCTGAACATAGTATGTGTGTACCGGTTAAGATTCAGGTTGTGCGACATCTCGGTGCGCATACTTTTGGAGCACCCACTTATTTGTGTTTGGTCCTCCTGTATTAAAGGAAATCTTGGCCGAGGCAAGCTAAATTGTCACCAACGTGATGGTTGTCGGGTCTTAAAACTTTTTCCATTGTAATATTTGGACCTCACTCAAAAATCTTTGCCGGCCGACTACTTAGAACGCGTGACAATTACCTAACCCAACGTATTCTGACCTGGCCTATGGTAAAATGAACGGAATAAAAGAAAACACGCGGGAAAATTAATCCTGTGCTACAACAGTATAGCAATCGGACGCTACTTCGAGGAGTGGTTTTTAGATTATATCTTTGACGAATCCAAAAAAAGTACTTTCCTGTGGTCGGAGTCAAAAATTTTAATTGTCCGGTCCCCAAATTCCAATATACTACAGTCAGTGTAGTGAATTTGAACTGCAATAAAATATAGTTCATACACTAATTTTGTAAAATGGTGGTAGTCGGAGTCAAAGTTGTTCTTTAACCCGACATTTATTTTTAAATATTTAGAATCAACTGAAGAAGGAAATCGAGACGATGACGAAGTATTACGTGAAGATGATGTCAAAGGTCAGTGATATAGGATGTTATATAGGAAGTTGAAATGGATATTTTTCATAAATATTCCATGGAAAAAGAAAGCCAATATGGTAAACCACGCAGGAACGGTCTTAACTGTTTCGGAACGGATTTCGCGGGACGGAGAGTAGAGATAAAATAACAAGTCAAATCAAGGCCTCGTATAAGTATAATATTAGTAAAGAACTAAAGAATACAAGTAATACTACGGTGGATACAAAACAAACTTTCCCCCCCCCCCAAAAAAACGATAAAATTCTTCCCGAAAAACGGCAAAATCCCCCCCATTTGGGAATTTTGACTAAAACGAACGTTGCATTCAGTAACAAAACAGCCCGCATATACTATCTAGATTTAGAACACGAAGTATGCATATATCTATCGTTGTGAACTGGGGGCCACATAGATACTAGGCGCAAACTGATTTTACTTTCCTTTTCACTAGAAATCTTCTCGTTCTTCCTAGTCTCATTGTGCTTGATAAGGTTATTTCATAAGGTGTTTTGACTTTGTCAAGCATGAATCGTTTGAACATAATGAAATTTGGAATCTACTAAGCAAAATAACACTCTAAATACCACTGGAATGATAAACAGGGAGCCCTGGGTGCTAAAAGCCTCCAAAAGGTACCACGAGCCATAAAGAGTTAAAAACCACAGATCAAAACAAATAGCTTAGAGTGACTAAATAACTCGGCTTCACGATTTAGTTTCAAGGACACAAAAGTGTACATAAGTTGATGTTATGTCGTTGATCGGTATGTTGTTGTCGTGAATAAAAATTGCATTTCTAGGTGATCTCGAATTATTTGTACCAAGATGGCGCACAACCTGAACATAGTATGTGTAACAGGGTAGGGTTGTTTAGGCTGTGCGTCATCTTGGTACAAATACTTCCGGAGCGCCCATTTCTACGCATTTAATAAATCGATCGGTTTCAAATTTGCATTCCTTCAGGCGTTTACTTTTGTTTTTGAACACCACCCGAAATTTTAATGTTTTTTATAAGCTCATATAGAGACACTGTCTTGACATATGCCCTCCGCGTTCATATACTTGATCATTGCTCCCATTCACGGCTCCACTTTTTTTCACCTTCCGCAAAAATCATTTTAATCGGTAATCGTTTTACCATAAGATTGTAGTAAATTTTACATTTTTTTAATTTTCAGTTCTTAGAATTGTGGCCATTTTTAATCGATATTTATTCAAATTTTTGCTAAAAATGTCTTTGTGTATTACGCGTGATAATCGATCAAATGAAATCGGGTTTTCCCCGCGTACACATCGTGCCAAAATAGATGGAAATTCTCAGTAAAAATGTTCAATTACAGCCAATTTGGCACGGAAGTGACGTTTTGTTCCGTATGTCGGTACTCAATTAATCACGTTCGTGTTGTTGTTTTGATGTCCTAACGTTCGATCGTTTTTTTTTCGACATTTTTACCGTAAATACGGCTTTCCATGGCGTTCCAGAAGTGTGTGTATCAATATGGAGGTAACTAATTTTGTTTGCCTACTTTTCATCAAGTTATGTAAAGGGACGGAAATCTATGTCCAGGGCATATATTTACTTGGCTAACACAGACAGTCACCAAACTCGTGATAGAAATAAAATAAGGAAAATCGGAATAAAATTATGGCCTAACCCTAACCTGGTACACATACTACGGGAGTACCCTTCCCACAAGCAATCACGGTGTGTTCAACAGGCGGCCCGCGGGCCACAATCCAGCCCGCTAAGTCATTCAGTGGGGCTCTTGTCAACACTCAGGTTTTTCCCCATCAAGCATCAAATCCTAATCCGACATTTTATGCTTAAAAAGGCGCTGACGTGGGTAACAATACATAATGTTTTTTTTCTCTTGTCGCTAGGTTAAATCTTTCACCGTTTTGCCTGGTGTCTTTATTACTCTAAGTCTAAGCGATAGGCGCATTCTCTTCTCTTGCCTTTACCGCGGCTCTTTGGTTGTCGCTAATTATTTAATTTGTTGTGTATACAGAAAACTGGCCCAACTGGATGTCTTGGTGTGACGCGTTGTTTTACTTTAGACGTTTAAAAGGGGTGAAAAAAACGTACATATTGTTCGGTCATGGTTTCTAATAGCAACACTTTTGTTCTGCTGCACGCCACTTCTGACAAATAAAAAATCCCAGCGTGTTGTCGTGTTTACGTGTTTCTAATAGCAACTTCATTGTTCCGGTATACATCACTTCCGGAAGTTACCAATCTGGAATCGAAACTCTAAAGATATTGAACTTCATCAGACATACTGACACAAACATCCGAGACACGTTTCGAAATTTCGAACCAAAATCTAAAAATAGCGTTCAGGTAACATTGTGAAAATACCAACACGATTTGAGAATGATTGCCAGAAGTTTTTTTCTACCTCCACAAGTAAAAAAAGCTATATTCTGGTGCTTTACGTGTACTTTTCTTTGGTACCGGTTCATGAAAAATGCTTTACCATTACTCGGTATGCTCAGAAGTGAGTCTTTTTTACTTCCTAATGAGTGCCCGTAACTCTGCTCAGATATGAGTATCCTTTACTTCTGAGTGAGTGCTTGTAACTTTTCTCGGAGATGAGTCAATTCTCTTAAAGAGCAAATTCTCTTAAAGAACGGAACTCTGGATCTATTCCATTAAATCATGGTTTATATTCTTATTTTAACTGCACATACTGCCCTTTACAAATCCCACAGAGGGTTTGGCAAAGCGTTTGGCACAGCTGTTGCGGTAGTAACATATCTTAAGTCATCCAGAACGGGTTCGAAGGTCAAAGTTGAGTTTGCTTTGGCGTGTTTGTGGCTACAATGGTTGTTGCTTGTAAATGCTTTGCTGTGATTTATTAAATCTTTGCAAAAAGTTCGTCGATGCGACATCGCGTATATGTTTTTTTCTTATTTATTTTATATAATAAAATGGAAATACTGTTTTAATAGGGGAAATGAGCTTATGTAATATGAAAATTTTTTCCAAAAGTTTTTTTTTCCACTCTTAGAGAAGTGATTTTTATTTAAAAAAAACTTTATTCTAGTTCTACTTCTTTCAATTTTTTTTTTTAATAACTTATTTTTGGTATAGCTGTCGAATCTTGCCGATATTGGACGTGTGACGGCTCCGCTGTTAATTTTCCGGATCGTAACAAAATTGAATTTTGCGCTGAAGTCGCGCATTAATATTAGTATTATTAATCTTATATAACAAAATTGAAATGTCGTTTCAATAAAATAATCGTATGAAATATGTAAACGCAAATGGTATTTTTTTTTTTAAATCAATTCCAACGAAATTAGTTGTTAGTTACCGGATCTTGCCAACTTGAAGTCACATAAAATTAAAATTTTTGTCTGTGCGTGTCTGTGTTTTTGTCTTTCCGACTTTCCGGAATCGCAAAGGTTTTGATAAATTCTCGAAATCAATTATTCCCAGTGCACTTATCTTATATCGCCGATATTAGGGAACTTCAACTTTTTTTTGCGAGGGGGGGGGATTTTTGATGGATGTTTCGTGCATTTTAAAATAATGCGGTTAGGTTTTCTAAAAATGTAATAAAACTTCTGTTATTTTTAGCTGCACAGCTGGGTGAATGCCAATGTCAAGTATGTTTATTGATCGAATGTATCGAGTGTCACGTCATAATTACCTCCGCTACAATCCATCGTCACATTGTGACAGCATAATTGTTCCCGCCAAACTCGTAGTTTTGGCGCCAATCCGCCATTTTGATTTCCATTGCCAAACCAATGCGGGTTTTAAAGAGCGTCGTGCACGACTACCCGTTATTTTGTGAAATTTCAAATTTAATCGAGCGAGTGAACCGAAAGGATTTATGGTAAATACATCGATTCTAAGAATGTAACAGAGTATGAATCTTTTCTACAAAGTCCCCGCCAAAAACCACCCCCGAACCCAAAATAAGAAAATTAGTATTTATGCAGCTAGAATTAGGAATTCAGAAATTCAAATTTTTAAATTCTTTCTGACGTCAAGTTTAATTCCAACGGAACCGTAACGGGCTTTATGGTAATTCCATCGATATATAAGAACATACGAGAGTAAGTACTGTCTTGCCACTAATGCAAAAATGTAAGATTTTGGAAAAAGACTCCCGCCACCTCTTTTAAATACCAAATTAGTCATTATCCAGTAGGGGTTAGGAATGTTTTAAATACTTTAATTTCCATCGCAATCTACATTCGCGACTCTAACTCGATGATCACTACCGGTATCTTTTTTTAAATTTTGAGGGATGGCGCGGGTGATTTTTTTAGCTAGGGGTTTTGTACAAAAGATCCACGTGCTTTTATCTTGCTATTTTTCACCACTAATTCCACCAAATTTTATGCTCAGTTCACTTGATTTAAATTAGGGTCAGATAAATGAAGTCATGCCCCCCCCCCCCCCCCCAGAAACACGAGGTAAATATAGAATAAATATTATACAATATCGCGCTTTTCCAATACCGTGCCATGGCGCGACAATGCGTCCCTTATAGTTTAGTTATTATTCACATTTATCCGAAAATAAACCGTGTTTAAACCTGCCAGTATTTCTGGCCTCTCTCGTGCAGAGGGGGGGGGGGGGGGGGGGTAAAATAAAATATATCAATATGAAGTGCGGCATATCCGAGTCTGCCCTTCAAAGAAATAAACGTTGAAAAAGACCATTAATGCTGATTGCTCCCCTCAATACAGTACTGACAGAAGAATTCAATTAAAACATTCTAAATTCACGTGGCCACAAAAATTCACCCAAAAGTTTATTTCCAGCGATCGTCACAGTCTAGAATTACTCGATACAACCCCACACAATAGCTCTCTTATGCGGATACTTGAACGCTCGAGAGCTTAGTGTGGTTTTTCGTTACAAATGCGGTTTTACGGAATTTTCGGAATAGTGGAATTATTCGCTAATGTTGGAGTCCATATTTTTTAAATCCGGAGCCGGAGTTTTAAGTTACCACAAGGATGCCGGAATCGAATCGAACATTCGAAAAAAATTGAAATTGAGTATAATAGATAATTTGGAACAGTTTAATTTAAAAATTTATCGTTTTTTGTGCCTGACCAGTGGCTGGCGGGTTCAACCGTCTTTATATTTATTTTTTAAGGTTTTTTTTATGCATGGTCACATGTGCCCTTTCTGAATTGAAGAGAACTCATTTCTAGATAAAGTTACGGGCACTTTTTTATGGCGGTGCTTTATGTACATTATGCAGGGTGTCCATGTAATCTCAAATTTTTCAAAATTGCAATGAAAATTTATCGATACCATATTTTGTTTTGACTCTCACAGATGTATTAAATGAAGTAAAAATACTTGAATAATTACTGATTGAAAACAACAAACCTGGTTAAGATTTATTGAGAACTGACTTCATAACAAAATTGAAATTGTAAAGGGACTTCGTGGACTACCTCATTGCATACTAATTGATCCTAGATTTGGAGAAGTTTAACTCAATACGGTCAGGAGAGCAGCTATGGAACATTGAATTCTGCTTAATATATAAAATTAGGATAGGAAGATAAGATTTACATGTTTAACCCGGGAGAGAGAAAATACGATAATACGGCTTATTCATATGGCGATCCACGACCTCTCTTCCGGTTATCATTCCATGTCGGGTATGGGATTAGTTAGCCAGTTATTTTTTTTTCGGATACATGGAATTGAAAGTGGAGGAAGCCGTAACCGACCAGCGGTTACGTGGACTACCCTACGGCGCCGAGGAGTCCAGCAATCCCCTCGCACATAACTATCCCCGCAGGAGATTCGAACGCACGAAAGATCATCAGAGGTACGGTGGCGAGCGTATTCCTAACGCTTAGCACGATGCGCCACACCGCCGAGCCCAATTCTAAGGGGAAAATATTGTTTTGTCTAAAATTGAAAGCCATGCAGTCCAACCGAACCTAAAATCATTCTATTAGTTTTATTTTAATGTCCCAAACCTAATTAAACCCGCTTACTTGACAAGACAAGAGCTAGTCTCGTACTTGCCGTGTGGATTACAACTTCATTTATGTTGTCATAATATACAGGTTAAGGGGCGACAAAGTGCGTTCTCGGTGGGTTTAAGTTTAAATAGAATTTGAGTACAGGGCTCATATTTACTAATTTTGAGAGTGGAAAGTTGATGAGACGGCTTCTTAAATGTCATATCGGGACAAGATCGTAGCCAAGAGGGTGTGAAATACTAATTGCCGAGTTAGTCCGTAACTGGTTCCCGAAAAACGTGGTTTTCCGAGATTTTTGAGGTTTTAAAATACGTTTCAAGCTACGAAAAAGTGTGTGTATGATGCAGAATTTTTTTTCTCGACCCCATTACCTCTCACCCCATTTCATGCCCGCCTAGTAATACATAATAATACGGTTGGGGGCTTTCGAGTCGAGTGTTCAAATATTCGAATTCTACTCCGTGGTCGAAGTTAAAGATATTTTGTACAAATCACCCGACAACGCTTAAAATAAGAAAAATAAGCCAATTAGGTATATTTATGAGCTTTCGTTAGATCATAGTCTAACTTCTTTAGATAAAACAAGATATGGCTGAAAATAATAAAGATCAGTAATTAGTTAAAAATTGTAGAATAAAAATCCAAGTACATTATACATTGGTTGGTTGGGAGAGATGTATATAATGTACTTCTGTGATTTTTATTCTGCAATTTTTAACTAATTACTGATCTTTATTATTTGCAGCCATATCTTGTTTTATCTGGAGAAGTTAGACTATGATCTAACGAAAGCTCATAAATATACTTGATATTTCGTGAAAAGAGATTATGTTATTTTTATTTATCTTCATAATACTATCTCAGTCACGCATCCTTGTGTCAACAGCCACATACGGATCCGGAATAAATAGTAAACAAGGAGAAAGGAACTGCAGTTCAATACGCAATAACCTAGTACACCCAATATCCAATTAGGGTTAGGAATATAGACTGCGATGGAAATTCAACTTTTCAAATCAACCCCAACTCTGACCCCAACTGGATAATCACTAACTTTTATTTCAAAACGTGGAAAAGGTGTTTTTCTCAAATCTTACATTTTTGGCGGAAGCGTTGTACAAGATCCGAATCGTGAGCATTTGTGTGTGTCGTCACAATAATACAATTCTTGGTTAAAGCCTTGTTTCTGATTTGAGGCATGATAAAGAAGCACTACTTGTCTAAGGTTGGGATAGACCGCCGTTCACCAACCGGACATGGCCCACTGCTGGGCCACAAATCATTATTAAGTGGGCCATAAACTTATTGAAAATCGCTGGAATTATAATTTGAATAAAGAATCAATGAATTATTTTAATTTGATGAAGCAATGAATGTTATTTTTGGAAACTGAGTGGTGATTTTCATTTTAATTAAAAAAAGAGTCCAACTTTGCGGAAATTTTTTTTTTTTTTCGTAATTTTTCCTTTGCATGAGAAAGGTAATGGACCACAAAATTGTTGTGCAACGAAAGCGGGCCAAAAAAGGGCCACTGAGTTAGACAGTTTAAATAAATAAACATCTCTTATAAATCCATGTCAGGAGCAAATATGTCATGCATTGGGAAAAATACATTAAATTATCCATATTACAAACTTAATTAATTAATTTCAAATAAAATTACACATTTTTCCAAGTACAATTAACGCACATTTTCAACGCTATTAGGCTATGAAATAATTCGGTTCGAAAATATTGTTAAACACTCAATCAATAGAAAAGTTAATGCATTTTCAACAAACGTTAGTTTCCAGGACTTTGAGGTTCTAAAAAGTGTTTCAAACTACGAAAATTGGTGTGTAAGACACAGAATTACAATTCAAAAGATGGTTAGGGTTCCGACCTTCGACCCCTCACCCCATTGCTACGGCCCTGAAACATCTCACAAAAAGTTAATATAACGATTTTTTTAACAGTAAATACCGTCTCATAATAATTAACTCATATTTGTGAATTTTGAGAATAAATTGTTTAGTTAGAGTTTTAAAACAATAAACACAAAGTCTGGGATGAAAAGATCTTGTTTGGGTTTGAAGATTAGAGGTGGATACGGGCCGTGAATATCTATGTAACGTTGTAGACAATATCGTGCGTAATTGGGAGATTCGTGCTTTGTGTGTATTTAACACTTCTCTTCATTTTTTTTTTGTATTCTTATAGTTAATTTGGCGATTCAGAAGTATGTGTACCAATATGGAGGTAACTAATTTTTTTCACCTACTTTACATCAAGTTGTGTAAAGGGACTGAAACCTATGAACGGGGGATATATCCACTTGGCTAACACGTAATAGAACAAAATAAGGAAAATTGTAATAAAATTATGGCCTAATCCTACCCTGGTACACACACAACTGAAGTGCCGTTAATGTAACTTATATTTACCAGTAAACTTCAAGCAGTTGAATCCGTATTCAAATTTATGGACAAGATTTCTGATATTGCGCATAATCGGAGGCTTTGTGTGTATTTGACTGTTCACTAGTTTATTATTTTATTTTGTTAAATATATAGTCCACTACTTCGACTATAGGTAGGGTTACCATATTTTTGTGACTTCAAATCGGGACGCCTCAAAAGACAACGACCCCTTAGCTGTGATTTTGTAACTTCACATTTTCCGATTTTACTACGTAGGCCTACACTCCTACATTTAATGCTCGGCTGTCTTCATTGACCATATTGTTATCAAAATTTCATGCGCATATTTTCTGTCCAAATATCGGGCTCAGTTCGTAAAATAAGACGTAAAATTACTAAGATGGACATGAATGATAGCTAGACGTATTACAGTCCTAAGAATGTGTTAGTCGATTCCTATTCTTCTACTAGAATCAATTTGAGATTTGGGTCGTGGTGTGTTCGCCTGGTGAATAGAGTCTTGGATCTGACCTTGGTGATATCGCAGATCAAAGCTCAAACCTGTCACGCCGTCCAGAATCTGATAAATTAGGTCAGTCATTTCGAACCAGAAAAACTCCAGAAGGGTCTTTTCAGAAATAGCAGTTTTGTATGTAACAGTGACTGCGTTTACAAATTCTCATAGGGAGTTGTACATGAAAACTCTGTTTAAAAAAAAAGCTAGCATTGTAAGCTTCCTATCGAGTTGTTGAACTGCCAATATTTTTATTTCAAAAAAATATTAAAAAACGCAGGCGTAATGGGATCCATTATTGACATAACAGCAAGTTATTTGCACCTGGTCGCCACCCAAACTAATGCGCAAGGTTTGAATATGGGTCACGTGATGAGGGCACGGGTCACGTGACCTGAAGTCTGTTTGGTGTCTTTGTCTTTAAAAATAATATTTGTGACAAAATAAAAAGATTTGTCAAATCATCATGACGTCATAGTAATCTTGTGACTTTGGCATCAATGTCGCTTGACTTGTGCTTTTGTTCCAAGTAATATTGTTGAAAATATGAATTTGAGCGTGTTGTATGATTTTAGCATTTATCTTTGAGCGAAGATGCTCCGTGCGGTTAAGTAAATTCTTTCTCAAGAGCCGTTTAACCCCGAATCCCGCAAAGATGGAATCTGATATCTCGTTGCGTCGTTAACCCCTGTGTTGTAGAATTCTTTGTCTGGGTGATATATATTACTGGAAATATGAGTTTATACAATTCGTGCTATAAACGGCGTTCCCGAAGTATGTGAACCAAGATGGCGGACACAGGAACGTAGTCTGTATACTAGGTTAGGGTTAGGACATAATTTTATTCAAATTTTCTTTATTTAAGTTCTATTACGAGTTCGGAGACTAGCCAAGTGACTCCCGTAGTATTTGTACTTGAAATTATGGCCTAACCCTAACCTGGTACACATACTACGTTCCGGTGTCCGCCATCTTGGTTCACATACTTCTGGAGTTTTCTTCTAAACCGTATAACTATTAACTGATGCGCAATGCACTATCATGATTATTCAGTTTCAGTAGCGTTTGATATTCCAGTATTTCTTTGAAAAGAATCACACAATGCGAGAAAAATAATGTTTGATCCACTCGCGAAACTTTTACGTTTCAACCACAAATGGTAGCTTAAAATTTTGAGTACATAAAATATGGGCTGGATTGTCTCAGCGTAATCAGTGGTGCGATAGCGAGTTTGTTTTTTTGAATGTGTGTTATTTAACGCACAGTATCTCGTGTGTGTAGTTTTCGTGAATTTCTATTACATTCAAAATTTTATTAGTTTTTAGCATAGCTTAACCGAACTTCTCATATTTTAAGCAGTGTTTAAGAGTTTTATTTCTTTTAATACACTTTCATAGCGGCATGTCCACCGTAAGTTGCGCGAAACACGTCAGAGTTCCCTCCCTTACACAGCTTAACTAATTGCTTTATGAACATCTCTGAGCAAAGTTACAGTGGTTCCAAACTTTTAAGGCTAGTGGCCCCTTTCTGATGGCTTTTAGCACTCATGACCCCCCCTATTTATCATTCCAGTATTTATAGCGTTATTTTGATTGATAGATTATGAATCCCATTATGTTCAAACAATTCGTGTTCAACAAAATGAAAACACCCTGTGAAATAACCTTAAAGTCAAGCAATGAAACTGGGAAGAAAAATGAGTTAGCTTGTAAAGTGTAAAGTAAAATTCGTTTTTCGCCTAGCATTGTGCCCTCCTCGAACTGCTCTTAGCCCCCCGATTGGAAGCCGCTGCTATATATATTTATGACGTGGCCTTGCACGCCGGTAGATTACATTTCAGCTGAATTTCGTGAATATTCCAGTCATACCTTTATTGTTTATAAATCTATTTTCCGGTTCCATATAAAAGTATTTCCTGCTCTTCGGCTCGTTTTGTAAATAAACTTGCGCAATTAGCTCAATTTGGCTCTTCTTGTTCGTAGAGGGTCAAGTGGGGGCGGTTAGCGCTGAACATGAAACTTTTACAAATAAAGTCGGGCGGTAATTTCGAAATTCTTTTCTACGTTCAACCGAGCATGATCGACCGTTTTGTCGTTGATGTATGTAATTTAACAATCTGATAAAACATTTGAATACCGAAACAGAAACATTTCTGCCGGCAAAGAGTAGTATATATTCGAATATATCAATAGCTGCCATTTTACAGCGCCCTTAATTCGGTTGATTGAAGCCATTGGAAAAATTTTCTATTTTTTCTCAAAATAGCGAATAAATATTCAACCGCTTCAACATTATGTAAGGTTCAACAAAGTGATTGAAAATGAATAAAAAATTCGAATATTTGTCTTTAATTTATAGTAATGTTAGTTTATCGGGTAATCGACGATGTCAAAGAATTTTCAAACAAAGGGGGGTGGCAGGAAGGTTCTGAAATTAATTTCTAATTGCCAACTTAGATTATGTGAGTTAGTGGTTGCGACCGGATGCCGGAAACGTGGTATTTTACTTTTCAAATGGGGGTATGGGAAATGGGTATGCGGTTCCGATCGCCTTTCAACGACCCTATCTAAGAAATGCTGTTGCAAACAATAAAAAACATATTTCAAATACCGAAACAAGATAATTCCAGCTATTCATTGTGTTTCAATGGCTACATGTCTATAGCCTTGGTTAGAATGCGTCATAAAAAACCGACAGAAAAGTTCTTTGCGTTTTTTTTTTCACATCAAAACAAAATGGCGTCTCATTGCGTGTGATTTTTGGCGTTTTATGAGGAGAGCAAACAAACAAAAATCCTAATCCCAGAAAATTAAACTAAACTAATTTTAACTAAAAATCACTAAGTATTTGCTATTTGTGTTATGATTTGGCTTGTTTCTGTTTCGTCACAATAATCTTTCATCTATTTCATATTGTGTCGTCACAAACGACGCGTGAATGTTTCCAGCCTCAAACTTCCTGCTAAAATCGAAAATAACACGATTGTTTACGTTGACGCTATTATGATATCATAAACCAAATCAAAACATCACAATGGAAATTGAAACTACTCATTGTTTAAAATTCCTCAAAATGTTCGAAGCAAATAAAACCAGCTAAGTGGTCGCATTTTTACCCTCAAGTAGAAAACGTGTTAAAATATATCCAAATTATTCCTTACTTCACGTGCTTACCTCGGTGATAAATAGAAATCTCCTGAATATATTCAATATACCAAACCCTTCATTTTATAATTGAAATGTAAGAAAGCATTTTCTTTAACATACATAGCAATTTTTCGTAGCTTTGAGCGCTTTTTAGACACTCAAGATTCTTGAATAGGGATGGCGGAATCGAGTCCGGATTCGATTACATAATCGATTCTTCGCGGAATCGACCAGAATCGAGTCCGATGCATTGGAATCGATTCTCGAGGTTAAATCTTGAATTTCAAACAATGTGTAACGTTTTGTAGCAATTCCTTCACATATCTGAATGAACTGCTTTATTGCTATGTTGAATTGCTACGACGCCGCAAACTTCACTATATATATATATTTCGCTAGAAGGCTTTTACGTTTACGTTTATTTATTTCTAAAATCTCTGAGGGATTCCTCTTATTTTGTGCGATTTAGTCTCCTGTGACAGATTGAATACCCATACTACTTAGTTTTGGCCTCCTTGTCCGTCCATATGTTGAAACATCGCTCTCTGGTTTGATTTCATATGGTATTGCTTAGGTAGGTATGTTTTTTCGAAAAGATATGTCAAGGAATCGAGATTCGGAATCGAAAATTTAGGAACCGGATAAGAATCGAATACTTGAAAGTAATCATTCTTAGCATCCCTACGTCTTGAACAACCATGCTCTCCGGCCTCCGACTCATGACTCATGGCTGTCACGGTCTAACTTGGCAATTAGAGATTTCAGACCTCGCTTTGAAAATTTCTGGATACGACCCTGCTATAGATAATCGAGCAAATTGTTGACATTCCTTTTCTTCATTCGTATGTATTTGTTTTGCAGGCACAATCGGAGCTGTCCCTTCGTTCAAAACAAGTGGAGTCTTCGGGGTTCAGGAGATTTACAGGATTTCAAAAAGTAAGTCAGTTTTAAGATTGTTATGGAATGCTGGAATACTGCTAAATCAGTTCTTTGAAATCGTTAAAATTGAGTGCTCAGTGCATTAATATTGGTACTGGCATGCGTTCAGTTTATAATATCGTTCTAACAATTTTCTTTACACATCGTTAGATATCAGTGTTAGCTTGAAATGCTGTAATCTGATATCCAATTTTAGTTTTCACCCCCAAAAATCATACATTGAAAAGTACTCGCTCACTGCTGATATTTGAGTCATATTGAAATCTCCGGGGCCGGGAAACAGGCGGTAAGGAAAAATTGTCTCGGTAATCCTAAACTTTGAAGCCTAATTGTTTCACAGTTATTGTTTTGAAATTGGAATTAACAAATCCGGGAGCTTGAGTCAGAACAGGAATATTTATAAACTTTGAATAGGTGGTAAAAGTAAGAATGGATTTATCATAGATTCCATAGTCATGTCAGTTTGATTGGATCTTCCAACCTTGATCTTGTGTTGTGAACAGAGCTATGAGGTTGGGAAAATTTACTCCGGATTAATAAATCCGGGTGAAAAATAATTTAGACTCCAGCACCGAAAAAACCAGAATTAGATAACAAAGACTTATGGCGCAAGGTTTCTTGACCAGACCGTAAAGAGTAAACTTGTTTTTTGACTGTTTTTCGAGTTCTTGTACAATATTTTGACTTCTATTATTGCCAGCGAAAGTCTGAAATGCCAACCTCAAATCTAGCACTTAAGAATTCTTTTTTCATTTACGCAGCGCCCATCATATCCGGGGATGTTCATAACCTCCCCATCAATCACAGCATTGAGAGTTCGTCGCCATATTACTACTCCCACCATCATGAAGGAAGAATGCCACAGAGCCCCCTAGTGATGAGACAACCTTCGTCGTAAGTATTTTAAATATTGTATTAATATGAGTTGACCAATGCCTATAAGACGGAACAAGTTTAAATCAATAGGTATTTCTAAGGACATTAGTTATACGGAATTCACGGTACCCCCGAAGTATGTGAACCAATATGGCGGACACTGGAAGGTAGTATGTGTACCAGATTAGGGTTAGGCCATAATTTTTGAAACAAATACTACAGGAGTCACTTGGCTAGTCCCCAAACTCGTAATAGAACTAAAATAGGGAAAATTGGTATAAAATTATGGCCTAATCTAACATGGTACACATACTACGTTCCGGTGTCCGCCATCTTGGTTCACATACTTCGGGTGTACTGAATTCACTAATTCATAGCTGTTTTCCTAATCGAGTTGAATTGAACTCATTCACATCCGTCCGGATTTTATCAACATAGGCAAAAACCCTTTTTCCTAGGGGGTGGAATAAATTGAGCACTCTTCTTCTCCTCTCAGTAAAGATCCTGTTCGAGCGGAACGAATCTTAAAAATATGCATTCCCCCCCCAAAAAAAACAGAAGAATGGTCGGTCTAGCGCCCTTCTCGCCCAGCGTGTAGTAAATTGAACTCTCTCCATAGAACCATACAGTTTATGACATCGTAAGTTTACTATGACGTCATAAAATATGACTGATTGAGGTTTGATGACGTCATAAGTGAGTCGTTTCAGAATGAAACAGAATTTTTTTTATCATATATCAGTCGCTTTGAAATGAATGAGTAAATTACTTTTGATTTGCTTGCTATGAATGAAGTTTGGAGCATTGATGACGTCATATTAGATCAGATTCGACTCGGTAAAACAGATATATTTTCTCTCCAAATAGGAAGACATTTATCTAATAAGCGCTTGAAATCTTCAGATAGACTTCGTATGACGTCATAAGATATGACGCAATAAAGGTTTGATGACATCATATGGGAGTTATTTGAAACAAAGCAAAAAATTATTATTGATTAGCTCAATGGAATTCATTACATTGATGACGTCATATTCGTGACGTTAATTTAGGTATGTTTTGATTGAAATTCGCAGTAAAACTTTTTCTATTTACAGGGGAAGTCATTCATCAAATAAGCGCTTGAAATCGTCGGGCAGTAGTATGTCGACTGAAGATCAGAATGGATTGGAAAGCGGTGGAGAGAATGAAAATGAATCGTCGTTCTACAGCAGGCAACCCGGGTCCCATCATAGCTGGCATGGGTCGGATATGGATCAAGGTAGGGTGTGGTTACCGATTACCGTTGGTTAGTGGTGTACCGTTAAAAAGTTTATGTCGATCAAAGTAAAGTATGCCGAGTGTTAATCATTATCGATTAGCGTCAGTAATTACCGATTGTGTTATAGTCATAACAGTTTAACTGGTGGTTGGTGGCGTATCGGTTGAATAATTTGGTACATACCATCCATCGCTCAGTTAGTGGTGTATCGTTAGAATATTTTGGTACATTTTCACGGTGTACCAGAAAAAAAAAGTATGGTCGATGCCAACCTAACGGTTGGTTACCGGGTGAATATTTAGGTATTGTCAGAATTGTTTAACTTCAATATTCGAAAAAGAATGGTATTCAAAACATAGATATTTAAAAACAAATATAACTTAACTGTCATCGTCATCAACCGATATTTTTATGATGAAATTATTAAAAAAATGTGGGATAATTAATGACGTAATTTTTATCATTGTTTCGTGTCTCCAGTTACGTCATCAGTCAATATTAGGATTATTTAAATTATTCCAATTTTCAATAAAATGTAGCTAGTGACGTCATCAGTTCAACTTTTGCATGAAGAATACATACCGTGTTTCGCCGAAAATAGGACAGGGTCTTTACGAAAAACAACACTAGGGCTTATCTTTGGGAGATTTATTTTATTTTCATTTATCAAAAACAAAACTACAAAGTACAGAATTACGAGATTTTCAAATATACAAAATATGAAAATTGATAAATCTGATTCTAGACTTTCTATGTTTCAGCAACAACAAGTCCACTTCAATCTCCAACGAATAAAACTCCCAGAAATTCAAATGATCATCCGGGAACGAACGTTTCATCTGCAGGTGGGTTTAGTATTGAGCTGTGCGTTTCAGAATATTTTGCACCAACACCCTTACTCTTCTCTTTCCAAGTTTTAAATGCATTCGTGTATTTCCCTGGGCTTTCCACACTTGTTTCCATATTATGTTTGAGTCGTCTCATAACTTTCCACTCGCAGCAATAATACATGGAGTTAAGTAAAACGAGAGAGCAATGCTCAAATACATGAGCCCGGATTACTAGTAGTGCCTTTCTCTATATAGCACAGAGTTTCCCAAATTTAATGTTGGACTCTTCATTCAAAAATCGCTTGTTTACCGCCAAAATTGCCTTTCGTAGTGTGATTGGACAACGTAAACCACGTGACTGCGAATATATCCTCGGTAGTTACTGTACTAGAAGGTATATCTTCTACTGGGGTGAAGATGTGTCTGTTTAAAAGGTTGCTAAACTATGTGCTTCTAATTATTAACATCATGTGATAATATATTTTAAGGCCCATTTAAAGTTATGTAAAGATTAATTCTCATTAAATCTCAAGATTAATACAATATACCCCTTGAAAAGTCGAAATGTACCCCTGGCGATTCATGTTCCCAGTTTGGAAACCCCTGGTCTAGCACTAAAAATTTGCAATTAATTAAATCCTTGAATGCGGAGAAAGCGATTTTTAACAACAACAACAAAAATAACAACACTGATAGCAACAAATTTGCAAAAAAAACAGTTCACTTTGCTTAAATTTGACGAGTTTTAACAAATTTTAATAGTCCATATGAACTTATTGTGTTAATTCATAATATTTCAGGTGGAAATTCGGGGATGCCCCCTCCCCATACACCCGGAGTTTCAACAAGCTCAACCCCTACGTCATCTTTCCCAAGACTGCAAGGTAAGAACCGTAGGTCCCTCTCGACAGTGGTTGCTCTCAATTCATCTACCCTACTGCTCTATAAGTAGGGCTGCCATCGATATAAACCCCAAAATAAGGACATCAGGAAAACATAATAATAGAATAACAAAGAACGAGATGTAATGAACAAAATGCATTCATGCCAGCGCGACTCGTGTCTAGTCATACTTTGCACTAAAAGAATTTGCTCCAGCAGTTCTTTATTCTTAGAAATTATCTGTTCCATCTCACTTTTAAGTTGTATTTTGATTCAAGTTACACGAACAGGTTTTGGCCGGTAGGATATTGTTTTGTCATTGTGTCAATTAATTTGCTGTTATTACGTAATGAATGCGCGTAGCAATCTATGAGGTTGTAAAATATCATTTCTAGCAAATCAATCATTCGAATTGACCAATCTAAGTGCCTGGTATTAGAACTTCTATCCATAAAATAAGGACAAAAATAAAGTAAAAATAAGAGCGTTTCACAGAAATAAGGGCAAAAATATTTTCTAAGACAAAGACTTTCAAAATAAGGACAAGTCTTAGAAAAAGGGGACGTTATGGCAGCCCCGTCTTTCAGGCTGAGAAACGCTGAATTAGAGCATAGTTCCACTAAGAGCTATGACTTCATCTATAGAGCTATGAATTATTTCCCATCTTTTCTGTTCGCCCTGAAGCAAAGACTATATATATATATATATATATGATATGTGGATCGGATTTCCATTTACAATTTCGAAAAAATATTCTTCACTTTGACTACTAGTACAGAAAATCACACTTCGGCTAACAAAAGGTGTTGTGTTAAAAATTCTAGTTTTTAGTGACTTTAGACTTCAGTGTGTTTCAAACTCCGCTCTATGGTTTTGCGTGTCCAACTGATTCTCGTACTAAAAATTCTTCACCAATAATAATATTCTTATTCTCACAGCAGGTTCATGGCACCCAGTACTGCAGCAGCCCCATGCCTTTCCGTACCCCCATACCCAAGCTTTCGGTCACCCAAGTCAGGACTTAAAAGATTTTGCTCAGTTCGCTTGTTTAAGTGCAGAAGCCGCAAAACATCATCCTAGTCAGGTGAGAACTCCATTAGGTGGCGATATATATATTTTTAGTGAAGGAGTATAAAATTATATGACGTCATACTTACTTACGTCATTGGGATTAGAATAATTATAATAGTAAATTGGGGTGGGGAGCAGGTATAAAAATTATGTGACGTCATACTCGATGACATCATAGAAATAACATTTCCTCAGTTTGAAATACTTAGTGCAGAGGTGGCGAAACATCCCCCTAGTCAGGTAAGGATTCCAGTAGGGAGTGACATATATTTTTTTTTTGAGGGGGTGAAATTCTGTGGCGTCATACTTGATGACGTCACTCTGACATTATAAGAGATTGTTACACAGGTTGCTTGCCTAAATGTAGAGGATCCTCTTCGCGAATTGCAGTCGTAGGCGACATACCTATTTTGGTGAGGGGGATGTAAATTATGTGACGTCATACTTGATGACATAATTTAAATTAGAAGATTCTCCGGCATATCTAATTTTGGGAAACTTGAAAAAAAAAATTGCTCAGTTTGTTTGCCTGACTGCGAAAGTCCCAAAATATCACCCACGTCAGATGAGAATTCCAGTAGGTGGCGATATATCTGGATTTTTGGTAGGGGGGTTCAAATTATATGACGCAATTTGAATTTAAAGCGTTTTTCGCTCAAGTCCGACTATTTACATTACTCTTTCAACACAGTTACTCAGCTACCATCCTTCTTCCGGAGTCAGAGGTCATGACGGGTCACAGGAGAGTTCAAGATGGCCGACGACGCAGGGTTCCTTGGATGAGACGTCAGCTGTGGATTTCCATCCTATGATACCGAACGACAGGATTCAAGGTATATTTTCGGGGAAGGGGAATTGTTTGGAGATGAGTCTCATTTACTTCTGAGTTAGTGCACATAAACTTGCTCAGAGATGAGTCTTCTTTACTTCTGAGTGAGTGCCCGTAACATCACTTAGAGATGAGTCTTCTTTACTTCTGAGTGAGTGCCCGTAACTTTGCTCAGTTATGAGTCTCCTTTACTTCCGAGTGAGTGCCTGTAATTCTACTCGAAGATGGGTCACCTTTACTTCTGAGTGACTGCATAAAAGTTTACTCAGAGGTGAGTCTCTTTAACTTCCGAGTGAGTGAGCATAACTTTGCTCAGAGATGAGTCTCCTTTACTTCTGAGTGAGTGCCTGTAACTTTGCTCAGAGGTGAGTCTCTTTAACTTCTGAATGAGTGCGCGTGACTTTGTTCCTTGAATAAAAATCACACATTATTTCAACATTTCAGGCGTAGTACCAGGACTGAATCCAGACGAGACCTTGGTTGCAGAGGAAAGACTTTTCCCGCCTATTCCACCTGGGGGAATGATGGACAACTCGTCAGCCAATGGAAGCGCAGCTTCAGCGGCTCAAGCTCCACCTATGTCTAACGACAAATGAAAAGACGTTATGCGTGAATAAATTTGCGCCAAAAAATTTAAAAAACGTGGGGAGGAAAAGGGGAGTCACAAAAACTGGATCGGTCTTGACGTCAAGAAAATTTTTTTTAAAAAATTGCTGCACTGGCCATTTGAAGTAATGCCAGTTGAATCATTAGAGTCTGTTGACCCTCAGTGGTAAATTTTCTGTTTCTCTTCCGGGTAAATGGCCAATTAATGACTAACGAGTTACATGATATTGGTCAAGCAACGCTGAACATTGTCAAAATAAGCCAACATGTACTTTTATATTATCCTATTCGTTGAAGTTAACCTCCAGCGTTAAATTTTCTGCTTTTTATTCCGGATAACACGTCGATGTCAAAGGTCAGAGCTATTTTTCCTCTGCTTTAATCACAAATGATCAAGCGTTGTTCGAAGATAAACCGTACCTGGAAAGCACGTTTCGTACTTAGCCCAAACTTGGCCATATATATTTCATCAAAACTTTGAGACTGATTGACAGTATTTATGTTCAAAGGTTGGTACTCCCGAATGTAAAAATGTGAACCAATGTTCAGGTGCAATTACTACCAGAGTCACATGGCTAGTCGCTGAACTCGTAATAGAACTAAAATAAAGAAAATCGCAAGGAAATTATGGCCTAGCCCTAACCTGGTACACTTACTACGTTTCGGTGTCCGCCATCTTGGTTCACATACTTCGGGAGTACTCACATACTCCAAGCCAAAATGACCAAACACACCAAATTGTGTTTTTTGGCCAACCGATCCAAAATGGTTTATACAACGCCTTTACACGTCTTATACTCTGACCAATGTGCAAGCAGTCACTGATATGCATTTAGCTGCTATAATTTACAAAAACTCGAGCAATTGCGGTCCCCCCCTCCCCCTAAAAAAAAGAAAACCCAATCGAATCGTCGCCATTTCAAATGAATTATATCTTTCTGAACTCTAAATTATATTTTAAACGAACTCAATTGTTAAACCTTTTTTCCGTTTTATCAGAATTTTCATCGAATATATTCGGTTCGATTCTAAATTCTAGAACTTTGCTACTAACTGATCACCACAAAGTGGAAAGTTCAATATTTTAATCATTTTTAAAATTTTATCTCTGTTATATTCTTATTTCTTGACTCGTTGTTTTATCTATAGATAATGAAATATGTCGTAAACAGTTTTTTCGTTAACTCTTATCTACTTATCAAATATCTAGATAACAAATGTCTCGCTATCTTTGCCTTGATACCCCTTATCTTTTTATCTTGTTATCTTTGTAGATATCTCATTGCTTGTAACTTATTTATCATATCTTTGCTCAAAGCTTAATTAGATCAATTGGCGTTACCATCGCTTGGCAATGTATAATTAGAATCAGCGTCTTCTTTATTATGAATTTATTTGTATATTGCAATGACGTCATCAGCGAATGAATGACGTCACAGATTTTACCGTTCACGAACAAACACAGTTCAGTGCCTGTCATATTATGACGTCACTAACATGACGTCACCAATGTTCCAAATTCTATTCACAGCAATTAAATCACTCATTTTGTTTTGATTTATTACAAAACAATTCACTTTTGAAGTCATTTAATCTAATATGCGTCATATGTCATGACGTCATACCTGCGACGTAATACAATGTCGCTCAAATACCATCTGCCTATATATACACCGACCATAAATCTTATTTCTGTAACATTTTTATCCCCTAAAGTTCATATCATCGATTGTTCCTTTTATTTATTGCATTTTTGCTGACTCAGCATTTTTACTCCCATTATCCTATCATGCTGTTGAAAAAAAACATAACTTAAAAAGCTTTTTAGGATTCTGGACGCCCCCCCCCCCCCCCCCCCTTCCTTAAAAAATTCGCAATATTGCATTGAACAACACACACAATTTTTGCATGCTTTCGGCGCATTTTTATTATTCACGCTTGCTCTTTTTTATATTAAGCTAATTAATGTCTGATATTGCTAGGCCGCAGATAACGGTTGATTATTAAGTTTGGCCGTGTGTTTTCCAACCATAAGTTCCCATACCTCTTTTAGTTTGTTTGTTTTTTATTTAAATGCGCCTCCAAATACTAAGTTTCCTCATTTACCTGCAAACTGTCGAAAAATCCAGCAAATTTATTGGCATTTCATAGAAAATGGTCACTTTTTATAGTTAATTATTAAAGAGTATGTCCCGGGCACTCAAAAGAAATCCATTAGAATTCAGCGGTTCTCAAACTTTTCAAGCTCTTTTTAGAATTTATCAAGTTTCGCGCCTCATTTAAAAAAAAATAAATACCTGACAATAAGCTACAAATAATAACAGATAGCAAAGCGGAAGTATGTTTTATTCCAAAAATACGTTGAATATAAGTGGATGAGGCTTGAATATCCACAATGAAAAATATAAATATCCAAAATAAGGCGGGCAAGACCAAATCTAATAAAAATTTTCATTTCAAAATTATTATTTTGTTATCAAAATTTGGTTTCCCCCGGAGCTGAAGTCGCAGTCAAAAAAAATCCTTCACTTCGGAGTCGGATCTAGATGTTATTAACCGGAGTCGGAACCTTTTGAATGATTTCGGATTTGAAATCGTTGTTTCATTTCTCCTTCACAGCAAATTTACTTTTCCAATAACACATAAATGCCGGTATTCTTGCTGATTTTTTCAACAGTCTCGTTTACCTTTTTTCACATTCTTTGTTTGTTTATTTTAATCAACATAAAGCCCTCACTCCTGACATATTTTTCGTGAATTTCTTTCTGACCGTTAACCAACATTTTTTCATATCGAGGTGGTGTCCTAGGGCGTTTATTATTATTCATAATAATACACATACAACTAGTAAACGTTATAGTCTATGCCAGTGGTTCCCAACCTTTGACGACTTGTAAGCACCCGCTAGTTGTTTCGATCAAATTTGCCAAAAAAAAAATCAACCCCCCCCCCTTTGAAAATTTCTGACTACGCCTCTGCTTTGAATGTATGACAGGAAAACTTCATCTAGGGCCTTTGAGGCGATATCGGTGTTTACTCCCTATAGGTTGGACTAATTTCGCCAGCACAGTCCAGATGTTCAGTAAGTTCCCGCTCAAATAATTACATGTATATTGTTTGAACATAACCAATCACCTATCAGATTTGCCAATATTATTTCAAACTTGCCACACTTTAGAGATTTTAGTATCAGGTTTTCTTCTTTTGTTGAGCCTATGGAATGTTTCATTGAAGTTCCGCAACACCAAAATGGTTGAAAATCCCTGGCTTGGACAGATAAACTACACCTAGGCGTCTTCATTCATTGTCTTGATGATTGGACCGCGTCATTTTCACTTCTTCCTAAAATAATTATTTTGAAAATCCCTTACAAATCAATTTACGGTACTCCTGAAGTATGCGCAACAAGATGTCGCACAACCTGAACCCTAACCTTGTACACAACCTGAGTTCAGGTGGTGCGCCATCTTGGTGCGCATACTTCAGGAGGTCCCAATTTACATATACATAAAAGTGGGCGTGGTCCTAAACATCTCAACTAATGAGACGTTAGAAAATTATCACGATATGTAATTTACAATATCTTATTAGGCCGTGGATACATAATAATTTCACACACATAATTTATATTCGTATCATGTATGGCCACGTTTAAAGTGTGTTTATTGATGAGATGTTACTGCTAGTATTATGATTTTTGTTAATAAATTCATGAATTTTTTAGAAAAAAATTTCTTATTTGTGTGACTGAAACGGAGTGTTTCACATACCTGATGGTCGGCTTCGGCTTCCTCCGCCTTTAAGTCGATTAATCTGACACAAATAACTAGCTAACTAATCCCATGCCCGATATGGACCGGAAACCATACCATATGACTAAGCCATTTTTTGACTTACCTTCACGGGATAAGAGCGTAGCCAGCTCAAAATATGGATAATGACATTTTTTGGTATAATGACGCAATACGACGCTAACTCGTGCCTCTTGCTCCGAACAAAGCCCCACCTGCGTCTGGATAAATATGTGCATCCTATCTCATCATCAAAGAAAAGAAATTGTAAAATGAGTAATATAAGAAATATCAAGAGAGTATCCATTACTCATAAAGTTTACAGATATATCAGTGATCTAGGATAGAATTTCTTGTTTAGCCCGTGGCTAGTAAGCCGATAAGATAAATTAGAGATATATACGTAATTTCGCGCGAAGTTGCCGGGATCACCGCTTATTATTATTAAAGACAAATATTATTAATTTCTACATGGTGATCGCTAGAAAAACAAACAATTTGTCAAACAGATATTTACTTTTGCAAATGATGATTTGAAAACGAGCTTGGAACGATGTCCCACATGTTAATAAAACGCTACACGAGCTTGTTCACGAACGCTGTTCTGAAGTGCGCGGATGACACTTTGAGCATCCATGAGCACAATATAACATATGCTTCTAAAAAACTTTGTGTGGTGTTGCCCTGTTCTTTTTTTGAATACCGTTTTTATGTCTTGAATCGATTTAAACTTTTTACCAGATTTTGTATCCATTGTGTTTATTTTATTGTGTGCTTTTAACGTTTTTAGCGGAAGGGCGAGTACTTGTACGTTTATGACTTTGACCTAAGTTATGATCGTCTTCCAGGTATCTCTGCATTCTGTTTGCTCGTTTGTTGTTCTTTTGTTTTATTTATTACGCAATAAGCGTGGATTAGCGTTCGCAATGTTACCAAAATGCGGAGTCGAAGTCTGGCATGTCGAATTTTCAAACTCCGCGGAGCCAAAATGGGAATTTGTCGGAATCGAAAACTAATATTAGTGATAATCGATGTCGAAATTTACAAAAAAAAAAATTAACTGAGAATTCACCGTAAACAATCAAGGAAGGCTTTTACACGCTAAAGCAGTGGCTCTCAACCTTCTTTTATATCACGGCCCACTTTCACGGAAAGTTTTACTTCGCGAAACACCTTTGTCAATGTTTTTTTCGAAGGCCCAAATAGCTCGATGCAGGGTGGTCCAGAACTAATCGAATATTCTAATATATATTGACGTTGGAACCTCTAAATTGATGAAACCGATCTGGATCCTCATGATAAAAGCATTGCTATCCTACTGAAAAGTCGTAATAATTTCAATTTTAGCATATAAAAAACTAACATAACACAAAAAATATTGAAAAATACGAATAATTTGACGAGTTCGATGCCCACTATGAGGTGCTTGGCAGCCTACCAGTGAGCCGCGAACCAGTGCGCTAAAGCTTTTCTCGTGTTAAAAAAACCAACGGCGGTTCCGCCAGACAATCGTTTCCGATGCATGAGCTCGCATAGAGAAGAAGCCGTTACCTACGGGTGGAAGTTTTCCAGACTCAAATACTACCCAATACCTAACTAGCTGTTGTTTGAGATGTAAGAGTTTGACGCAGCCCAACGGCGGTTACGTGAGAGTTTGACGCAACCCATCAGCGATTACGTGAACCACCCTACGACGGCGTAGAGTCCAGTAATTCTCTCGGAAGCACAACTTGTCAACCCACACAAGGTTGAGTAAAAGCTAAATAACAAGTTTTCAACGATCAGCGCATTTTGCCAACCGCCAAGCCTAACAAGTCCATGCATCAGAAACGATTAATTTGACTAGCAAATATCATACCAGGCACGGACTGGTAACCGGACGAGAGCCCGTAGTTCACCGAGGTCTTTTCGGGATTATAACTCGGCCCACCCACACAAGGTTAATTGAAAGTCCAATCTGCCAATGGCAAGTTCCCATAGATGTCGCATTTCGCCAATTATGGACAAGTCCATGTATCTGAAACAAGAAACTGGCTAACCAATCCCACACCTGACACTGGACTGGTAACCGGACGAGAGGCCGTGGTTGTCCATATGATTCTGCTGCCTCATCGTTTTTCCTCTCCCCGGAATAAATATGTGAATTTTATTCGAATATACAGCTGTTGTTAGCCACACCATATTCTTAACAAAAAACAAATACAAGAATGTATGTGAATATTTTATCTTTAAATTCAGAAAAAAAATATATCTGGCTTTGCAAGTATATTTAGACCCCATTTTAACTTAAATTTTATGAAGCACAGCTGACAGCATTGAGATCATTTGTTTCGAATATCAGAATTCTGGCTAGTGATGCTTCATTGATTTTCAAACTTGATTGAGGTCAAATATACGAGGAAAACCCGGAATCAAACACAAAAATGATATATATGGAATATATACATGGCGTTTGGAAGATCATCATATCATGAATGACATGTAATTGAGCGTATACCGATTTTCTTTCGGGGTGATTCAAACTTTTTCCCTGGATGAATTTGAGTGACATCCTTTTCATATGGATTCTAGTCTAAAATTGATTTTTCTTTTTAAAAAAAGCCCCAGACAAGCATTTGGGTGCGATTACATATGGTTATAAAATAAAGGCTGTCAGAAAGTTCCTAACGCTTTTAGTAGTGCAGGGGGGGGGGGGGATTTAGCCATTCTTGGGGAGGTATTCTGCTTTGTATTGGCTGTGCTATCACTTGTATTAGTTTATTTCCATAATATTTGTTTAGCTTATCATAAACTATTCAAACTGTGCTGGAACAGGATTGCGTTTTGCACATAGCACTTGCCACGAATTCAATAAAAGGATTGAACAAATAGGGGAAACAGAGTTTTTTTTATCTATAGCTGGGGGGGGGGGGGGAGGAGATAAAGTAATCCAAATAGGAAAACGGGGGGGATTTCACAAAAAGGTTAGGAACCACTGGTTTAAAATAAACAGAGACAGTCTAATGTAGACAGAATCAAACTTGGCCGTGTATGATACGATGATTACTTCACAGGGCAAAATAGTACATGTCAAAGGTCATTTATACACAAAAATAATTTGCCTTATAAGAGAAAATGTGTAAATGGCATAAAATATATCGCTGAATATACATACACAAGTATGAGGAGTATAATGAATCCCAATAAAAGCATAATTTGCAAGCAATTTCAACAGTACTCCTGTAGTATGTGTACCAAATTAGGGTTGACACAACTTGATGTAAAGTAGGCGAACAAAATTAGTTTTCCCATATTGGTACACACACTACCGGAGCGCCATCTGAACTGGTGCCAAGAATATCTCAGCAAGAGTAGACTTTGGATAATTCCCTGTATGAAATATATCACCCAGACAAAAAGCCACCTCATCTCCATTGGGAGAAAAATTTGATTGGTTATTTTGAAATTTCTCTTAACGTAAGTGATCCATGGGATATTTAACGCAAATTTTATTCAAAACCTTAAGCTCGTTGGAAGGCAATTTTAGATCGCGATTCTCTAGACACCGAATATGCAAAAGCAAGTACTAGGAATGCAATTTATAAGCAATTGGTTGAATTTGAATCGATGCTAGTGGAATTTCTCCATTAGAGATTTCCTCCATGGAATATTCAAACCAGACGAATATTAACATCAAACTTCGTTAACAGGCTTTTTCAATTGATTTTTTGTTTGAAGGCATAGTTTTTAAAATTGTTCCAGAATTTTTGTCAGTGGAATTTTTGAAGTTACCATGTAACCAGTTACTGACAACAACCCAATATAAATACGAATCCTTCATGGGCCCGTTTTCTCAGAGATGGCTCCAGACAAAAAATGGAAGGAAAATATGTGTTTAAAAAGCTGTAATTTGCAGACCAAATGTAATACACCCTTCGTTTGGAGGAGGGGGGGAGGATTTGACCCAAATATTTGAAACCCAAAATGCCAAGTCAAACACGCCAACTAACCATTAAGCCATATTAATTAAAAAGAATCACAAATAACAAAAAGAAAACTGTTGCAAAAAATATTATTTCTTGGAAAACTCCTATATTTTCACAACTACAATGCACACACAAATAATAAATTTCAAACTTTGCAAAAACGAATAAAGTTATTTACAAGAACATAGTTGTGTCATATTTAAAGTCAAACAAGATTCATACAGTTCAAACATTTTTCTGTGCCCAGTCCTATCTATCGAGTTTACCCCAAAAATAGAAACATGGCGTTATTTAAATCTTTTTTGAAAAATCGCAATAACAATTTTGAAAAATATATAACAAATGAGGGAATTACAAGATTTTCAAATAAGCGAAATATGAAAACTAAAATACATTTACTTATGAATAACACATTTCATTGACTAGGTCTCATTTTAAGGGGAGTGCTTATAATAAAATCATTTTTACAATTCAGGCTATGCTTTTCAAGTCGGGTCTTATTTTCGGGGAAACGGGATAAAAAAAATTACCGATAATACAGAGTTGTTGTGGATTAGATGTATAAGTTGGAATTTCACAATTTTAATAGTCTCAGAAACTCGCAAATAGCAATCAGTTTACATTATATTAATAAAAGGAAGTTTGAATACACCAAGCTATTCATTACAACTTAAGACGCCAATATTCTGGCAAGACATGCTTCGCTAACTTTAGGTCATTGATAGTCAAAATAGACAAACTAAAACATGTGAAGGAATACGGGAAATTCATAGTTTTGCGGCTTTGACCAATGGAGCAAAACGTAACAGCATTGACAATTCATTTTTAGAAACATATATTTCTGACCATTCATGCTCAATTGATTTTTGTGAATGGTTAGTTTAGCTAATTTGGTCAATGAAGTGTGAACAAGCGACATTGCAACCTTCATACTGAATAATACAATTCTGACTAATTACGCTCCATCGATTACAAATGACAGAAGGGGTACTGAAGTAGATTATTCTTAGACAAATATACATAAAGCAAATATCAAGACATGTTTAACAGAAAACGCCCACTTAACGGAAGTAGAATTATTATATTGGTATTTACAGAACATGTTTCAAATAGAATGATGACATCCGGATAACGAAATTCAAATTTTATTTTTATGAAAACTCTTACTATATTGTAATTTTGAAAAGTATTTAAACAAGTACTATCTCTATGTACTTTAATATGCTAATACATGTTCGAGGTCCCTAAAGAAATTTCCAATCGTTTGAATTTCTGATAAACAGTCATTTTCAGGTACTCCCGTAGTGTGTGTACCAGGTTAGAGATAGGCCATGATTTTATTCCAATTTTCCTTATTTCACTCCTATTACAAGTTCTGGGACAAGTATTAGTCAAGTGAATATACCCCCTGCCCATAGGTTTCAGTCCCTTTACACAACTTGATGTAAAGTAGGCGAACAAAATTAGTTATTTCTATATTGGTACGTACACTCTTGGAGCGCCCATTTTTGGATAGAATCAATTTCATAAAAATGATATATTAAGATATTTCAGAAATAAGGGAGCAATGCTCAAACATATGAACATAATGGTCGCACACAATGATAATAAGTACAGTAACGCTAAGTTTGCTTGAAATTTTAGCGGACAAGTGGGATGCAATGAAATAAATCAGCAAAAATTTTGGTGAAAGATCTGATTTTATAAAACCCATTGAAAGTACTGAAACTTAATCGGTCCGATGGCTGCAGAGAAAAGCGATATTTTTTAAACAGCAATTTAGCAAAACAATCCATAGGTCACTTAATATACAACAACACACCCTGCCTTGTGGTTCCATATGTAACCAACAATGCAAATAAGAACAAGACATGCTTCATTGTAATTCTACACAGATTAAAAATATTTTTAACAACAAAATTCTGCAACATAAGGAGCAAAAACTGCACAAAAAAAACGAAAATGGCTTCAATTCGATAATCCAGTACATATACAGCCAGTCCCGGACACATAAAGCCAGTGATTGGCTGTATTTGTTCACGACAATGGCACAATATTTACGTACAAAAACAAAACAATCTTTTCGCAACCAAGAAAAAAAATCCCAACATGCACAATATAAACAAAACAAGTCTGATATACAAATACAGCCAATGGCTGGTTCCATTTGACCATGAAAATGAAAGATATTCATTGTATAAAATGCAAAGTCTGCACAAACTTTTCAAATCTTGAATGCAAATAGAACCAGTTATTGGCTGCATTTATCCATAAAAACAAAAAAACTTTTTGCATCAAAAACAAACAAAATAGACCCAAAAATGCCTTCAATTCTACAAAACATACAAAATTCAACCCATTTTATTAAGAAAATCTCTATAGTAGTTCAAACTGCATTTGTGTAACAGGTACAAGTCGGACCAGGTCTGGGGGTAGAGAGGGGGGGGGGCAAAAATTAAAGATTAGAATTGCTTCTAGTGGCTCAACTTTCTGAAACATCACACAGTATCCACACAAATTTGTCAGCGGAGAAAATGTTCAAACTTCCCTAAATTGAGGGATTTAGAACAAGTTTTAAGCCTATGGGGGGGGGGGGGGGGATATACCACAAAATTTTTTTTTGGTGTCCATGGCAACCTAATCCTGCCCTGTTTGATGTATAATCCGCCCAACAGATAGAGTTAGATTGACCATATCTGCAAAAGCTCTACCTTTTACCTAATGGTTGTTAATTCGAATATTTCATACCATTTCGAACTATTCTATCTGAAGCAAAACAAGCTTTTTGGCAATATTGGAAGCACAGGTTGATATTCGAATAAAATTGAAGGGAAACCCCCGCCCTCAATGCAAAAATGTGTGATTTGAGAAAAACACCCCCCCTGCAGGTTTTAAAATATCAAATTAAATATTACCTAGTTAGTAATGATTGGAATTTTCAGCACAATCTGCATTTCTAACACAAACCGGATATTTACTAATTTTTATATTTTGAGCGTTGAGGGGGTTGGTACATAATATCTAATTTATGTTGCAACCACAGTCTTGTCAAGAGTTACATAGGATATACGAAGCATTTAAAGTTTGAAAACACTGAAAAAAATTGAGATTGAAAAATTGTTATGAAATACCAATAAAAATCCGTCAAAATTAACGCCTAGATGTCGTCTGAACATAAAATATTCATGAGAGTTTATATTCTAATACTGGCTCCCGAGTTAGAAACAGCAGAAATATGCAAAACTTGGATTTTGAGTCACACGGACTCAAGGTCAGATCAAGGACATATGGACCCAAATTTATGAAGTATATTTTTAAATGGGGTCCTGTTTAACCCAGAAATTGGATTTCGATGATATTTGTCGAGATCAAATGGAAGCCGTTACAGTACAAAATAATAATTTTGATTATGGAATAAATCGTAAAATGTGTCAAATTTTGAACACCTTCTAAAATAATATTTTTAAAAATTGGAATATTGAAAATCTTTTTTAAAGTTGTCATGTTGGCCATGTCCAATAACACATGTCAATGTACGTTCAATGACTTGGATAATCCAATGATGATGTTCACAAATACAGGAATATATTCTAAACCGGATCAACAATGAACACATAGGGGGTTAATGCATTATCAATAAATAAGTTTGAATTCGGAAATGCAGCGAGTTCATTGTAAGATAAACGATGATTTTGTTGGTTTTCTAATAATATTTGGGCGATCCAGTAGTATGTGCACCAATATGGCGGACACTGAAACGTAGTATAAGTAATTTTCCTTATTTTAGTTCCATTACGAGTTTGGGGACTAGCAAGGTGACTTCTGTAGTATTTGTGCCTGAAATTATGGCCTAACCCTAACCTGGTACACATACTGCGTTCCAGTGTCAGTCATCTTGGTGAACATACTACTGGAGAACCTGTTTTTGTATATTGAATAAAAATGTTTTCAGTCATATTGTGTGATCAACTGAAACTTTCCTAAATTATTCTAAATCAAGAATTTAGTATATAACACTCTTCTTAAATATAAACAGTTTTGAATGTAAGTGAAAATTGGATCCATTTTGGATATCTTCGATACCAGTCCTAATCAGTGATAAAATATTTCGTCAATAAAACTTTTCTAAACCATTCATAAACTCAGAAAATTTATCCACATTCAGATATTTTAATATGCCTGTATATTTAGATAGTAGCCACTTGCTATGGGACCAAATAGCTATAAATTTTAGTTCAAATATCTATATTTTATTGGTGACATGTCACTATTATATCACGACAAACAAATCTAGGTTATGGATAGTTAAGATATAAAAATGACACATGAGTGTATTATGTAGGCCAGAGGTGTGCAACCTGCGGGCCAAATGCTGCCCACAAGAAAATTTTGCGCCCTACGAAAGGAGTTTTTAATTTAGTTCGATCTGGTATGTGCAAGTTATTCCTTTGCGTTGCAAATCCTATACCTGATTCAAATCTAATACCTATGCCTGTGACATAACAATGGCCTGACACCTAGCTTGTTCGAAGCAAACAACGCATGTCATAAAATCCATACCCAAAATTTTGGAGCTTGCAACTACCGGAAAGCCTATGTTGTGGTTTCATCCAGTTATTTATCTCTTGCCCTCCAATATTAAAATGTTGCACACTTCTGATGTGGACTATTGGTGTCTATAGGCTTTTGTTCAAAGATAATACTTCTGAACAAAGTTACAGTACATCAAACCTTTGAAAAGCAGAAATCTACATAATAAAGATATACGTAGTGCATAACACACACTCATTCAGAAGTAATAGAGACTCGTCTCAAACCAAATTCCATGTAACTACCGAAATGGCAACAGTTGAAAGCGGTTCTACGGAAATTCCTCGCACAAAATCTCGGCACATAGGAAAATTTGCCGCAAGAGCAATTTTGCTGTGACAAAATCAGTTTTTTTAAAAAAGATTCGGTGCTCCCAAAGTATGCGAACCAAGATGGCGGGCATCGGAACGTAACAGGTTAGGGTTAGGGTTAGGCGATAATTTTTTTCCAATTTTCCTTATTCTAGTCCTATTATCAGTTCGAAGACTAACCAAGAGCCTCCCGTATTATTTATACTTAAAATTATAGCCTAACCCTAACCTAGTACACATATTACATTCCGATGTCCGCCATCTTGGTTCGCATACTTCGGGAGCCCCAAAGATTCTTTATTTATACCCTTTTTACAGACATATGATCTTGCAGCAAAATTTCTTGCGGCGAATTTTCAGGACACGGTTCAAAGCACTAGAATTATGGTGGTGCATTACATGCCAGTTTTATAATACCGTGTATGAATACGATACAAATAAACCACGGTTCCAAAAGTGATTGATCTCTTGATATTATTGATTGATCACGTTTAAAATATATTATTATGCCGAAGAAAGCAAATATTTGGAAAATAGCCAATTCTGGTGAACGCGCACAAAAATTGATTTTTCATCTCTAAAATGGTTTGTTTCGGTAAAGCCTGGCGAAACCAGATATTCTACAACTATGAATACATTTTGAAACTATATTTTCGAATATTGTCGAATTTAGCATATTGCTACAGTAAAACCAACACATTCGCCACATTTTTCGAAGAACGAAATTTTTTGGTCTCTACTCATTATGGAACAGAGGCCTGATTTTCAATTTAAAGCTGTAATTGTTTCAGTTTTGATTTTAATCCATATTCATTTTTAGGCTCGCCTGTTGGAACAAACTAGGCTCAGCCAGAATCCAATAATTTGCTATTCCGAATACATCCTAGAGAACATTTTCAGCTGTGGAAATTAGAGATGCCACTTTTGGATTTACGAATCGGATCAATTTGAATCAGATTTACGCGATTCGGAAAAAGAGAGCGATTTACCAAAAAAAAAACATCGAACGTTTGTTAAATCGTTGTTTTCGACGGCTTTAAATCTGCCGAATGCGTTTATGCGGCACTCCAAATAACACCAAACTACGGGACTGAAAGAAAAACATTGAACGTTTGTTAATCGTTGTTTTCGGTGGTGTTAAAACTGCCGAATGCGTTTATGCGGCACTCCAAATAACGAGACGAAATATTCGAAAAATAGAATGATAGTATTTAACGACAAGTGAAAGTGCAAATCTGACAATTTATTCAATATTCGAAACCGTTATATTAGAATGTAATTATACAATTTCTAGAATCTTACAAATATTTTGCAAACTCCTTTGTTCACCATATTATAAAATACTTTGAACAAATTTATTTGCCAAGTAAATCCAAAATTAATCCGATATTTGGGAATTTTATTTTAAAATGTACTTTCAGTTTAGTCATTCTTACTAAGTATTATTGCTTCTTTTGTTTATAATAATTATCTCATACTTTCATACAAGCTGTGCGGTATTTTAATAAAGCCTGTAATACGTTCACCGCACGAAAACCCCTCGGGGCAAATTACATTGTCAGAAACTGAATTAAAATGACAACATTATTGTAAAAACGGTTTACACAGCAAAGTAATCATAAATTTTGAGAAGAATTTAAGTTTTAAAAAATGTTCTCCAATTTTAATATTAAAAACAGAATTTTGAGTGACCTGGCCTGAAAAAACTATTCAAAGCAGACAATAGGGAAACTAACTCTTTTCTTTATAGCTAACTTGATCTAAAATACAAAAAAAATCAGAAACTAGACAAATCACAAGTTTTCAATTGTCACGTCTACTTGTGTTTTTCTCGAACTTGACCCTGACTCTTCTAGGTGCATATAGAGCAATTATCTATGAGCCATGAGCACAGGTTCATCAGGTACTAACACATTAATTTAAGGTAAATTGAAAGGAGTTATATTTTGCTTTCCTTCGTTGGGTTTCATTATTGAAAATGGCCCACATAAACACCTAATGGAAACACATTTAAAAATCAAAACTTGGCATCGCTATGAAAAAGAAAGGGACCCAAAAAGTGTAGCAGTAGTTGATAAATTGTGCCGTATATCCTATTCACATCATTGCTTGTCTAGGAAAAGGGATTCAGTCAGATTGAACGTAACAGAATTAAATTTATGAAAGTGCTATACTTTGAGCTACTTTCAATCTTTTTCAAATTTCATATGTTATTGCAAGACTTTAGAATCACTGAAACGATACAGCCAATAACACAAAGACAGAGAGAAGAAGCAGTAATTACGTTACAATTATGCCACATAAAACTTCCGTAAATTTTGATCCCTAATGTAAACAGCGCATCTGAGGAAGTCTTGACTTTGGTCAGAGGAAAAAGTACCGAATTAGATACTTTGAGATATTTCAATTTTTTTCAAATTTCATTTTTGAGAAATTCTAATTCCAGATTATTTTTCTATTTTAAATCAATAATCCACTTGAGTGATTGTCGACGTGGCCTTCTAAATCACAAAACAGCCCCGGGGTGCGGGATATTAATATCTTTTACATTAGTTGGTAAACACAAAACCATGGTTGTGGTGTGTACAAAATTAAAAAAGCTTATTATACGTGAAGATGTCAAGAAATTACATTTTCAAAATTTGAGAATATTTTCTCTCATATAATGGAAGATACATTTTTGTAAAACTTGCCATTCTTGAAATGAAAATCAGGTTTTACAGGTGGAAATTTACCTCATAAACAATTTTGGTTTTTAATTACAAAAAAGAAGTTGAGATTATATTTCATAAGAATTTTGAAAATGTTTAATGATGGAGAATACGAATTTTTTATTAAATTTGTCGTTTTTGCTGTGAAAATGGGCTTGTTTTTGCGTGCACAAACAACCATAATATGCTGAATTTTTGATTTAACCAGCTTTACTTTTTCTTAACGAATCATTTTATGCCAAAATAATCTAAATGTAACGGATAAAAAGTAATTTTTTTAGGCAAAGCAAAAGTGGGAAACAATTAGCCTAGTGCCCAATAAACTAAATTTAATCACAATCTCAACAAACTCAATGAGCTATTTTTAGCTTGACATCAAAATTTGGTTTCAATTCTGTTGCGGCAGCATCGGGCGCGCCGAATTGAAACGAGCAGTAGTTTGGCCATCTCTGCTCAAACGATTCGTCTGACCAAGGTCTTGAATCACTTAGGATAATGAATTAAAATAGTTTTTATTGAGACATGATTTGTAGTTTTACAGTTGGGCAGGGCAACTGGCGGACCTAATTCTTTATTTTCGATCATTAGCCTCACTTTTGAAGTTTCCTTCTATTAAATGACTTTTACAGTTTTGAATATAATATGAAAAGAACTAAAACGCCATAATAAACAATCTTGACTAGCTAATAAATTAATAATCATTAGCCGGTCGAGGAAGTGCGGAAATTTCTGGAAACACCGGACCAAATAATTTTGAAGTTTTGTATGCGGATCTTCGGTAAAAATAGTTTAGTAGCCATGCAGTAGGGTATAAATATGCCGTAAGTTTGAAAATTTTCAAACATCAGCTTCATAGAATTAGATAAGTATCCATCAATTGGCTGGAACATCAGGTTACAATGCATAGTTAAGCTAGCAGACAATGAATAACAGTTTCCTGGTTGCTTACACGTGCATATCCGGATGTATGGTATTCTAATTTGTGATTACCATAATGTGAAGTTAAATCACTAATAACTAAACTTTAAAAAATGAATCGAATCGAATATTCAAATACATTTAAAATTTTTGACAAGGTAAATAAAATACAAGGGCTTTAACCTAAAAATACGAAACTAAAAAAAATAGAGAAAAGCTATATTTTGTCTTTAAACTCTTCTCAATTTTAAATTGAAGTATTTTGGTGAATATGGCTTCAAAATTTGGTTACAAAAACAGTTTATGAAACCTTTTCAATCTAAATTTACTCGTAATTTTTACATTCGCCCTCTTGCCTAGGAATTCTCAAATATTCAAAATAATACACGGTGTTCGTAAGATCTTATTAAACTTTCTAAATTGCAAAAGGAATTCATCGAAATCATTTATAGTTTGTCGGCATTTATATTTTGTGAGACAAAAAAATTGTGACGTTTTGGAATGCAAATTTAATTTCATTAACATTGACGATACCACATTTTATAGTCTGTTGTTCCCAAGTTGGAATAAACACAGATTAAAATGAAACAAGCCTGATTAAGATATATTGAGAACTGACTTCGGAACAAAATTGAACATGTAAAAGGACTTCATGAACACTCTGTATATATAATAACTAGTTGCAAGATCTACAAAATGATATCTAAAAAATCTCACAAATATGGCTTATCTTAACGGTACTGCATTTTCGAAGTCAACCTCAATAAATACAGGGTGTCCATAGTGACTCTTTACATTTCAATTTTGTTATGGAGTCAGTTCTCAATATATATCTTGACCAGGTTTGTTTGTTCTTTAATAAGTAATTATACAAGTATTTTCACTTCATTTATTACATCTGTGAGGGCCAAAACAATATATGGTATCGATAAATTCCCTTTGCAATTTCAAAAAATGTTGGGGACTTTATAGACACCCTATATACTAACTACGATAGTTAACAGATTATAACAAATCTCACATATGGCTTATCTTAATAAATGTACTGCATTTCCATATTCAATGAATAAATCAACTCTAGCAGAATGACCAAAAAGGCCTTTCTTTGATTTCTAAGAACTTAAATAAATAAATCAAATCTCAACTTTCCTGCATTTCCGAATTCAACTCTTATTAGATGTACATTGACTTCTATGTATTTTTGTTGATCATGACCCAGTTTAAAATATTTTTAATGTTTCCTTTTTTTTTTGAAATCATGAATAATTAGGGCATGACTTCCATATTTATCCCGGGAGATGAAACAATGGTAATAACAAATACCACTGTTAAGCAAACTGTATTTTTCAAAGTTTCAAAAATGTTTTTTTTCACCTACGATTACCATACATCAAGTTTAGTTTGGTTGCCTAAAAGGTAGTGACCCCCCCCCCCCAAAAAAAAAAAAAAGTTGAAAAAAATGTGTCCTTCTATTAATTGAAGCTTGAAGCTTAAAAATTCCTTAAACTTGACCAAAAAAAAAAAATTGTGCTCTGAACAATGCTCAGGCTCTTTGTTATGATAACAAGAAAAACAGATATTAGCGCTATTAATATGACATTATACAAAGACAAGTCATCATAAACAGTAAATATGACATCATAACAAAAACTGTGACAACAGGGGAAGTAGGGGGTGGCTATAGCCTAATAACACACAACTTTACCAAATGTTGGAAAGCGCACTTTTTATGTTAAACATCGATAAAATCGTCAAAAATGTGTTTTCAAAGCATTTTTCTCTGCCGAGATACACGCTTTGTTACTCTTCCGCAGACCATCCCCAAAATAAGGATGCAAATTAGAAAAGCAGTTATACCAGTTAGTAAGTAACTCGAGTCTGGGGAAGTCATTACTTGCTTCATGAGACCCGGGAAGCCCTTTGCACCGTGCTCAACTGCATAGTCCCACATTTCTTTCCGCTGTATTAGAGCATCCGCGCAATCACGCAAGACTTCTTTCTGTCCCTGTTCTATTGTATATAATAAACAACCCATAATGCGACCTTTGCCCTCCGCGACGTCACTGCAATGGCGTCGTATATCCATCTGACAGAGGTTGTGTAGAACAGGATCCGCTAAGATGTCCATGCGTCCTTCTTTGAGTAAACGCGCCACTTCCACCATACACATTGTTTCTTTCTGTAAACCGCCGTTGAAGTAAGCATGTTTCAAGCATTCAATTACGTTTGGAACTTTATTTGGTTTGCAAATTTCTTGAATCGATTTTAAGCAATTTAAGGTCAACATTGGATCTAAACTATAATCATTCTCTTCCTGTTTTATAACGAATCGAATGTGCCTTGAGCAGGATCGTGTGAGTTCACGACCCTGATCTAGTTCAACTTCCTTGAGACACTCGGTAACTTGGCCGGTCATGTCATCCCCTTTCGATTCGTCTTTTTTCAAATCATCCAAAATCTCTTTACAGTGAGTGTCAATATCGTTTTCGCAAGCATCTTTTAACTCCGGATTGAGGTTTATGTCTGAGTATTGCTCCCTTTCTCTTTCATGGACAATATCGTGGCAGGCGTCCTCTAAATTTTCTTTATTTCGAATCAAACAGTCTAAAATTGATTGTGACTCGCCTTCTTTATGGCAAAACTGCATAATTGCTGATTTGCATGTCCTTCTTAGAATGAAATCAAGGTCTGGTTCAATCGCTTCTTCTTTTTCGAATTTAAAAAGTTGTTTTCGACACTGATTACTGATTTTATGATGGTGCATTCGCAAGCATTCAATGCCCTTCACTTTACCTTTTTTGCAAAATTTTTTATAATCAGCTTGGCAAGCATTTTTCAATGAAGGATTAAGTTTCATATCTTCGTGGCGTTGTAAATTTTCAACCGAAAGTTCAGCGATGCATTCTTCGGAGATCGTGTCGTCACGTTTTTCAACAATATCTCGTAAATGTATCTCACTGAGACATTCAACAACCTCATTTTTAGTTTTCCGTTTATTCCCTTCGGTCAAACAATTTTTTTCGACGTCACTTTTACAAGCTTTCATGAAGTTATAACTAAAATTTATATCTTTCAATTCAATGAGTTGGAAATGTAACACGCCGGCTTTACAATCATCTGTGAGGTCGAATTTATTATCAATCAAACACTGCATTACCTCGCCTTCATTTTCATCATCATCCTGTTTGTCTGAGCATAAACGATCAATATCAGGCTCACAAGCTCTGAGTAAAATATTATCCAAATTCCCCGCCTCCCCCTCTTCCAGTTCAGTAATCTCTTCGAGTTTATCAATGCATTTTTCTGCGTCTCCTTGCCCTTTATCAGCATCGAGTGTTATATTCTCAAACGCATCTTGTAAGCAGACAAGTTCCATTCCCTTTTCTACTACGTTATCAGAACAATATTGTCCGAGGGAAATTCGGCAAGCTTTCTCCAAATCTGGATTTAATTGAAAATCTAACGCTCTCGTTTTCATGATTTTTCGAACTTCTTCTGCACATCCACGTGATGTTTGCTTTTTTTTATTAACTGGGCCGCCTCGAGGTTGAACGGCCCCGGGAATGTGTCGATAAAGACATGATACTACAAGAGAGTACGGCATTTCAACATCATTTTCAGTGTTTCCAAATTTCTCTATACCACAGAGATTTTTCGCATCGTTTTTACATTTTTTCATGAAAATTGGATCCAGGGTAAAATCTCGACTGATGAAATATTGTAACTCAAGCAAACGATTGCGGCAATCCTCCACCATCGCGTCTGAATGTAAATGATCCATAAGGCAGGATAGAATCATTGGATCTCCATCTTTAAGATGAGAACATGCCGTTTGAACGACCGGAGTACAAGCTTGAGCAAGCGCGTAATCCATGCGATAGTCTGACAAAACCTCCTCTTCTTTCAATAAATGCATTATCGCGGCTTCACAGCTCCCACCAATGCCGTCTTTATTTCGAGCCAGATTCATAAGGCAGTGTATCGTTTGCCCGTTCTTTAAAACTTCTTCTTTTTCAGCGCAAATATTTATCTCAGTGGAACAACCACGTACTATCTCAGGACTCATTTGGTAATCCTCGCTTAACATTTGTCGGAAATCGGCGAGTTGGTTTTCACACTGCTGGCTAACGTGAGACTGTGTATCTTGATGATGAGCGATTTCTTCTAGACACAGAAGCATTCCAGAAAGGCCGATAATATCGCCGTGATCATTGGCGTCTTGTACCCTATACTCTGGGTGATGAATGCATCCAAGCGTGTCAATATCTTTTTGACAATAGTTCATAAGCTCGTAACTTGCTTTATAGTCTCGCGCAAGAAGCTTTTGACGCAAAGTTAAAGCCTCACGGCACTCTGGCGTCATCTCGTGGTCAAACTTGTGTCGAAAAAGACATTTATAAACTTTTCCTTCACCTGATTGGACCTCTTCGCATAATCGCTCACGCACGTCCTTGCAAGCGAAATAAAGATTCCTGTCAAGGTGATAATCATCAGACGTTAATTCTGAAAGTCGTACAATTTGTTTCGCACAATCTTCATTTACTGTTTCACCGTCAACAATTTTTTCCTCGAGACAATTTATCACGGCACCTTGCGAATGCGCGGCAGTGTCACCATCTTTATTCGCTTGAGTCAAAAACGCGCAATGATGTTTCTGAATATCCTCTTTACAGTCTTCGATGAAATTACAAACTAACCGATAATCGCTATAAATAATTGTCCCCATTTTTACCAAAAAATGATAACACGGCCTTAACTGGATTTTATCCTTTTCGTCAAGAAGGCAAGGAATCAATTTCCCACTCGCGTCATCAAACTTCGCACATTGCGGGAACTTTTCTAAAGCCGGTTTACAAATTTCACGAGCAACGCTTGAAAATTTTTGATCTTTTGTGATGTTAAGTTTGTAATGCCAAATATGTTCGTGACATTCTTCACTTAAATCGGTTTCGTCAAGATCTGAATTTGTAACGCAGGCCAGAACTTCCAAATTACTTTGTAAATTCCTGTGACCACAGATTCTTTGGACATCTTCTCCGCATTCTTGACTGGTGCTCAAACCAGCGATAAGTGGTTTAGCTCTTTGTCTGTGCCTCAATTTTTCCTCCCCAACAACAGGCTGGCGTGGGATACCAGCCTGCGGCATATTAACGAGGTTAGAATCATCTATATGCCTGACCGGTGCCCCTTGGTCTAGTCGTGCGACTTGATCACCTTGCCTGAAGTGCTGCTGTGGAGCTCCTTTTAGGCTGCCACGCTGTCCCGTATTTCCCAAAACTGCATTTGGATCGTTCAATCGGCCTGCTCCGCGTTGATCAACCCTTTCCTGAGCAAAACACAACCCAAAAAATATCAAAAATACGGCGAAAATTGGCCCAAAACTACCCATTTTTCACAAAAACGAGAAATCTAGCCACGTAACCGAAAACTGCAACTCGAAAATAACATTCGTCACTGACCTATGCTCATTCATGCGTACAATTATGGTTCCCAATAAAGGCAGCACCTGCACGACACTACATTAGGATTTTTGATCAGAAATAAATAGTTTTTTCATTCATACTAAATATATAATTTATTCGAACATTAAATAGGAATACAAAACATATGAAAAACGTGAAAATGCCATTTCAGGACGAAGGGACCCACGAAAGAATAAATAGAAGTCTAACAAAAAAAAAAGAATAAAAACTGAACTAAAAACCAAGTTTATGTTTATTTTTTAATTTATGTAAAGCATAAAAGCGAAATTTCCAATAGGGAGTTAATCTGCTCTCTAAAGTTTTTGATAATTTAATTTGAACTCCGGTCGACGGTGTGGCGCATCATACTATGCGTTGAGAATTCGCATGCCATCGCATCTCTGATTATCATGCGAAACCCATGGAAATAATGTGGGAGGGTATTACTTAAATCCTCGCCATTGTAGAGTGGTTCATGTAACAGCTGGTCGGTTACGGCTTCCTCCACCATCCATGCTTCCAAAAACAAGTAACTAACTAATCCCACACCCGACATGGAATGGTAACCGGACGAGAGGCCGTGGTTCGACATATGATTAAGCCGTCTTATCGGCTTTTCTCTCATCCGGTATAAATCCCATCCTATAATTTAATTTAAACTCCGGTCGTCGGTGTGGCGCATCGTACTAAGCGTTTATGCACTCGCCATCGCATCTCTGATTACCCTGCGTGTGCTGTTCTTTGTTGCTTGTGAGAGAGAGGCTTATTTTGGTCAGACAAAACGCTACAGAAATACATTAGTGTTAAGTGCAGCTGGGCTCTTGAATTGATAGCTCTTATGCTGTGTTGTAAACCTATAGTTATTGATTCTGTGGGAACCACCTTATATCGAATTTAGCACCAGGGTTTTAACCGATTAACTTGTGTTTTTGTGCTCAAGATGTTAATTTATGATTTCATCGTATAAAAATTGATGCGTCCGATGGCATATACAGTATAAAATGAAAGCGACGTTCCATGCTCTGTCGTTGTAAGCCTATGATCATTGATTTTCGGGGAATCCCCTTGACATCCAACTTTTGCATCAGGATTTTTGAAGCCTGTTTTACAGAAAATGTGCAACTTCCGTTAGTGGGAACAAGCTGTAATGCGTTCAGTATGTTCATTTTGATACAAAACTGAAGAATAAATATAGTTAATAGATTTGCGCTACGAAACTCACTTTCTAGGCGTTTTTCAGGGCCTCGGCTCGCGGCCTAGTGGGTTCTCGGGTTTGATTACCGTAGCGTAGGGATATTTATGTGCGAGAGGATTGATAGAATCCTCGCCATCGCAGAGTGGTTCACTTAAAACCTACCATCAAGTCCATGCATCTGAAAACAAAAAAATAGCTGGCTTACTAATCCCACACTAGATATGAACAGGTAACTGGACGAAAGACCTTGTTTCGCGAGCTGATTGACTCGTCCCAGAGGCTTTCCCCTCTCCCGGGATAAATATGTAAATCTTATCCGATACCTACACACATTTATCAAGAGAGCTACGCCCAAATATATGGACACGTCTGTTCGCAGTACAGTACGGTTTACCGTACCGTCAGATCACAGTCTACAAATATATTCACACCAAGCGAAGCAGTACAGTAGGACACAAAATGGCGTCCGATTTCCGTTGAACGTTTAATGACGTCATAGCAGACAAAAACAAATCTCACAGAGCTAACAGAATTTTATCTTCAATTACTGAAAATTTCAAAGCAAATGGTCCAGTATTCGAAGAGAAAAGCGGTTTTTTAATATTTCCACTAGGTGTGTCATTCTGTGTCAAACAACAAGAACAAACAACAAGAACAACATAATATTGAAACGATCGTTATGTCCACTACGTGTCCAATAAACTAAACCTGGTCGTTCGTACTCGTCTACTGTACGTCGGATATAGGTTTTGACTTGAGCTGAAGTTGACCCGTTGATCGTTATTGTCGAATTGATGTCGGAAAGTTGCGGAAGGTTATTTGGCCTTTTTCAAATTTTCTTCTATCGAAACTAGGGTTGGGACCCCGGGAAATCCCAATCCCGGGATTTGGAATGTGTTTTTCAATCCCGATCCCGCAATTATTTCCTAAAATTCCGGGATTTTGAAGCTTTGTTATCCATATATATATGGATATTATTACAAATGGTAGGGTATACCATTTTAATTATTACTTATTTTGAAAAAAAGCCATCCACGCTCACAGTTTGAGTCAGTCAGACTAAGAGGAATTATTTTGCGAAGTTTTTCTCAAAGTTTACCAAGGAATTATTATTTGACTTGTCACAATACTAACATACACAACAGTCAACTATCGTCTTCATAAATATCCGCATTCCAGCATCAGAAACGATAGTATTTTTAGCTTAAAATTGGGAGAGTTAATTTACAAACGGTGACAAGGAAGATCAGAGTTGGCCAAAAAAATGAAAATCGGAATAAAATCCCGAGTTCAATCCGATATTCGACAATTCCATAAAATTATTCTATTCGATAGAAATATACTATTTTGCCCACCCTTGCGATTTACGGATAGTGCTGCGGTCTGAAAAGTCGAATAAGCGTTACGACATAGTAAATGCTATGATCTTTGCAATCAAATTATGCTCGGGCCTTGCACGAAATGCATAACGTGAAAAGATACGTCCAGCGGTGAAAATTGTTTATACCAACTTTAAATCTATTTAGTGACTTTAGCGATATTAATTAATTGTTGTAATGAATTACAGTTTGTTTGCCTCTTTCATTTCTCTCGCAAGTGCCGACAATAACACTATTGAATGATTTTGGCAATGGGAGAAACATATCGAATTGTAACAAAAATGAATTGGGTTGTGCAAAAAGTGAGAATACGAGTGATAATAATAAGGGCGTAACGTGGAACGAAGAGTGACCGAAACGCGTGATCGGCGGTGCGTTTGTAGACCACGTATTACCCGTGCGGCCGCACAACTTTTACGATAATTCGAAGTGCTCCGAAGACGCTCTCGTTTACTATAATGTAAGAAAACATTCGTTATATTACATTATTCGTTCGCGTTCGACTATCGCACTCTTTATGAGTAGAAATGTTTGTTGATAGGTGTGTGGCGAATATTGAAAGAGCTAAATAGTGTGACGCGATATAAAAAAAAAGGTCGGGAACCACTGACCTTCATTTTTTTCAATTTACATATATATACTTAGTTCGACTTTTTCTTCTTCATAATATAGTATTAGACTTATTGATGCCGCTTCTCGATAACCAGTACTGGTCTATGGTGGCCCATCGTTGTCACGTGTAAAATTTAAAAAAAATGAAAAAGCGAAAATAAAAAAATAGTTGTGAAAAAACATAAAAATAATTGAAAAAAAAAGAAATAAAAAAAAAAATTGAAATTAAAAAAAAAAATTGAAAAATGAAACAAAAACAAAAAAATTTAAAAAAAAAATTAAAATTAAAAAAAAGAATTGAAAAAAAAAAAAAAAAAAAAATTGGACAAAAAGAAAATAAAAAGGTTGACAACGATGGTCCGCCTCGTGGCCCATTGTTGTCACGCGTTTTTATTTTTGGAAAATTTGATGCTGCTTGGGACCAACGTTGTCAGGCTTAATCCTACACGCACAAACGTGTTTCCTGGGTTTCTAACTCACTACTGATTTTCATGAGCAATATCCAATAAAGTCAACATGAAAAATGTTCTATAAATTCTCCATGCTACAAGTTCAACCACAAGCAATATATTTATAATAATGATAAGAGAATATAGAATTGGATACGAAAATTTGTTTTTACGTGTAGAAGATAATTTATTTGGAAAATGCTGCTTAACTGCTCAGACACTCGTGCGATGCCGGTACGGTACCGTCTGACCGTACCGGTACCCATGCAATCACTCGTGAAAGAATGGGAGATACGGATAGTCTCGTAGAATATAGTCTACTGAAACACTCTCTGCGCCTGCCCCATACCGTACAGCCGTAACGTACCGATCCAGACAAATGATAAATCGCCCGTGCTCAACCATTTATTTCAATCCATACCTCGACTCACTATATTCTACTAGGATCGAGGTATGGATTGAAATAAATGGTTGAGCACGGGCGATTTATCATTTGTCTGGATCGGTACGTTACGGCTGTACGGTATGGGGCAGGCGCAGAGAGTGTTTCAGTAGTCTATATTCTACGAGACTATCCGTATCTCCCATTCTTTCATGATTGATTGTATGGCTACCGGTACGGTCAGACGCAAAGCGACTATAACCGACTACCGGTATTTGGTAAGACGGTACCGGCATCGCGAGTGTCCAGACAACTGCGTAGTTAAGCAGCATTATCCAATTAAATTACCTTATACACGTAAAAACAAATTTTCCGATTTTTCGTATTCAATTCTATATTCTCTTATCATTATTATAAATATATTACTTCTTGTTGAACTTGTAGCATGGAGAATTTATAGAACATTTTCATATTGAATATTGCCCAAGAAAATCAGTAGTGAGTTTGAAACCCAGGGAACACATTTGTGCGCGTAGGATTATGCCTGACAACGTTGGTCCCAAGCAGAAGCAAATTTTCTAAAAATAAAAACGCGTGACAACGATGGGCCACGAGGCGGACCATCGTTGTCAACCTTTTTATTTTCTTTTTATTCAATTTTTTTTTTTTTTTTTTTAATTTTTTTTTTTTTTTTCGTTTTTATTTATTTATTTTTTTTTAATTTTCATTTTTTTTTTAATTATTTTTATGTTTTTTTACAACAATTTTTTTATTTTCGGTTTTTTATTTTTATTTTCAATTTTTCGCGTGACAACGATGGGCCACCATACTGGTCTGTCTGCTTCACCCTGAAATATGGCCCATTTATAATATATTGCAATTTGCATGTTTGTGCCTATTTTCAGTATATATGGTAAAAAATAAACTACTGATAAAGGCTTTAATATTTCTGCGCTGATATTACATGAAATAAATACGTGATTTTATTGCCCAGCAAGTTGTTTCAATCTTTTACTTAATCCCTGAATTATACGGCTCAATCCCGGAATATCCCGATACCGGGATTTCAAAACTGGTCACGAAATACCAACCCTAATCAAAACTACATACCGTAACTATGGAGCCCGTTATTGCGCATTCAAATTTTGTCCTTTTCATAATTTCCCTTTATATACAGTGCACACATTCCAAGAAGACTCGTTGCAATTATCTGGAAAAGTGTCTAAGCAACATTTTGACTACTTTTCATATTGAGACGACCACGTCTATAACTCTGTTTTATTCTGTTCGCCCATATTTATTCTTACCACTTGAGTCACTAGTGAACAACTGTGTAACTTTCTCTTGTAGCTGGTTTGTCAGATTGCCGGCAGTGTAGATATTCCTCTGTATATTAGGTTATTATTATAGTGTTTTAATGCCGTAAATCTATGTAATTCTTGTTGTAAAATGATATTAGTAGTGCAGGTTTACTATTTCTCCAGTTTGGCATAGCTCTGTTCACTAGTTAGCTTGTATTTAACACTTCCGTAACTAGTCTATTTTCGCAGTTTATTTCCTGTGTGATTTCTATGCGTATTTCCATGTATATTACGTGTTTGTCGATAAGATAGGATTTGTGTTGTATTTTAGTGTCATACTAGGTATTTTATGTATATCTAGGTATGCTTTACTCGGTTTTTAGTATCCCATTATAAGTAAATAGTTCATGACTGTGACGTCATAGACCAATTCCGTATTTTGTGTTACGTATGTATCCTACGGTATTTGTACTGTGTTTTTCATGTTTTTATTTGTTTATCGTATTTCTGATTGGAGTATTTGGTTGTATTAAGTTCTTACAGGTGTATAATTAATCTAGTTAGTTAACTTAGTTACTCTGCTAAAGACTGCTATAATTGGAACCGTAAGAAGATTGTTTTGTGAACGACATCTATTGCAACTTCAGTGTCCGATAAGCTGGCAGAAAGAACCTGAGTGGTGATACCAATTCCGGTACGCCACATATACGAATTTTTGGCGAGCACACGCCAGGATATATTATTTGACACAGGGACTATTAAGACTAAGCCGATTAAGTAGGCTAGTCTGTGACGGATAATATTTGGACAATATTGGACATTTGAGGTTGCCGAATTTTTTTTTAATTGCGGTTGCCTGATATTTTGGAAAAATGGTTAAGAGAAGAAAGATTGTACCGGCACCAAAGCAAGCCAAAGAGGAGAATGAACTTTTGCATCTGCAAATACAGGTATTGAAGGCAAAATTGAGGGAGTCAGAGGAAAAGCAAGAGGAGACTGACAGCCGTTTGCAACTGATAGACAGTCGCATGCCAACAGATGGACGGTTGTGTACAAACAGATTGGAAGTCAACTAGAATCAGTTGAATTCCAAAATAACAAAAATGGGCTCGTCATTTGAGCAGATGTACAGCATTCTGCCAAGATATTTCTGGCGTGGTTAATAAAGGAAAAATTGCTGATCCTGAGGAACCCAGCCCATGTCACATGACCCAAATGTCAAGCCTGATCACTTCAACACCAGCAACAGTTGTTCCAAAAAGCAGCACCTGTTCTCAAGCATGATGAAATTTCTGATTTTGGATCAGAAGATGGACAGCCAGAAGGGAAGCGGAATGCGTTCTCGCAGACATTAGAAGTTGAAATTTTTGGAAAATGATCATTGTGAGTAACCTTGCACCTACAATTCCTTTTTTGAATGATAATGGTAATGAGGGCACAAATGTCAGAAGGCAACTTAGTACTAGGCCGAAAATGGTTACAGTGGCTACACAATCAGCTCCTCCAGTGAGCGCTAGTTAGTGTCTCAAATGCCAATGTTAGTCGTAGTGTTCTCAATAGCACAGCTAATGCTACGATGATGGCAAGAAATGCCAAAAAGCCAATGTATTTCGATGGATGCACTGTCATGACGTGGCCCAGTTATTTATGCCATTTTGAATTGGTTACCAGTTATAATCAGTGGGATGACGACACTGCGGGATTAGAATTGGCTACTTTGCATGACGGGTCAAGCTCTAAATGTGTTGAAAGATTTACCAGATATGAAACGTACTAGCTATCGTGATATTGTGGCTCATTTCAATCATTTCTTCAAACCTGCCGGAAATGAGAGCTCCTACCGTACTACATTTCACTGTCGTAGGATTAAGCCAAATGAAGCGCCACGGGATTACGGTAATAAGTTGAAAGAGCTTGTTATTCTTGCCTACCAAATCTGGATATTACTGGTCAAGATGATATTTTGAAATCGCAATTTCTTGCCGGTCTAACCGATGAAAGCATGATCAAGCATGTTACCATGCAACAGCCTGATACTTTCGAAAAGGCTTTGTCTCTTTGCGACACTGTATTACTCTGTTGATAATAACCACTCCGAGGGAAAGAACATGTCTAAACCGCGCATTGCAGCAGTGAAACAGAGCAATACTGGTAATGTAGTTAATCAGCAAAAGCGACTTTTCTCTTGAAGACAGTATCAGTTACTTGTACAGAAACTGGACGAGATTATAGGATATGTTAAACCGCGTGCCAACAATCGCAATTTTGATGGTGTACCAACGCAACCCGTGTCCTCGATGTGGTAAACATGGTCATTGGGGCAGGGATTGCACGGCATGTTTAATTGCAAGCAGACTGGTCATCTTTAAACGGGATTGTCCACATCTTCAGAATCCCGCTGATCCTGGCAAGCAGCCTGCTTCCTCTTCGACCGCAAATTTAAAAACGACCACTCAGCGGGCTTGAGGTCCTCAGTGTCCGCTGAATTAATTACTTTGATGCGGACCAACGAACCTATAAAAACCAGAATAGCCTGAATATTGTTCTTATGGCAATATGACAATAGTTTGGCATGCCGAAGGTACTTGTAAACAATCAACCGTTCAATTTTCTTGTAGATAGTGGTGCTATGACTACTCTGATCGACATTTCCATCTTTGAGGCTATAGGTGGGAAAGAAGCACATTTAGCACCGCTCGAAGAATCTCTTGTTGCAGTGGGAGGACATGATTTATCACCACTGGGTACATTGGAAGTTGATTTGTCTATTGATTCTTTTGCATCGCGACGCACTGTTGTTGTTGCCAACCTAGGTATGTCTAATGGTATTTTGGGCATGGACTATCTCCGAGAACATGATTGCGTTCTTTACTTATCATCTGGACACATGATGATAGAGGGTCATGAAATCAAACTGTTTACTGAAAAGTCTGTACCGTGTTGTCGTGTAACTGTTCGAGAAGATATTACTATACCGCCATATTCTAAGGTTGTTATCCCTGCACAACTTAGTCGTCCTTGGCCGAAAAGCAATTTGTCTGACGTTGCTGCTCTTGTTGAACCGCTGAATTCTTCTTTCCTCGCTGATGGCATTCAGCTGATTCTTCTGTTGTGGATCCAGGAAAGTCCACTGTTCCTGTTCTAGCGGTGAACCAAAAAGGCAGACAACTTAAGATCAGGGCTGGATCTTTGATTGGTATTGCACATCCTCAACTTGTAGCACAAATTCAAGTTGACGAATCCGATAATCGGGTTATAGCTTCTGAATTACCAGAACATCTACATGACATGGTCAATTCCGTTGAGGATCTAACCCCGAGTCAACGTGAACAGTTGGTCAATTTGATTTGTGAATTCATGATGTATTTGTAGGACCAGATGGTGAACTTGGCCGTACTTCAGCAGCAAAGCATAGGATCATCACAACCACACCACAGCCGATTCGGCAGGCTCCTCGTCGAATGGGGTGGGCGCGTAGGAAGATAGCCGAAGAAGCTGTTGATAATATGCTGGCTCAGGGTGTCATAGAACCCAGCGATTCCCCATATTCTTCTCCCATTGTCCTAGTTCCCAAAAAGGATGGTTCTACCAGATTTTGCGTGGATTTTAGATTGCTTAATGACGTCACATACAAGGACGCATATCCCTTGCCGCGTATTGAGGATATCATTGAGTCCTTAAACGGAGCACAATGGTTCTCAACTCTTGATCTCGCTAGCGGATATTGGCAAGTGGAGGTTGATCCTGCAGACCGTGAAAAGACAGCATTCAGCATCCCAGGCCGTGGTCATTTTCACTTTGTAGTGATGCCTTTCGGTTTGGCGAATGCTCCCGCAACATTCGAACGGATGATGGACAATATCCTTGGTGATCTCCTGTGGAACGGGTGTTTCAATTTTCTTGATGATGTTTTGGCTCATGGTAGTGATTTCTCAATGGCACTCTCAAATCTTCGGGAAGTTTTTATAAGACTTCGCCGTGCCGGTTTACGCTTGAAGCCCTCGAAATGTAAACTTTTCCGTCGAAGCACCTCTTATCTTGGTTATCTTATTTCATCTGACGGTGTCTGTTGCGACCCTGGAAATGTTGCGGCTATCAAAGAATGGAAAACGCCAATTCTGTCAGCGATATTCGTAGTTTTCTAGGCACAGCGAACTACTACCGGAAGTTTGTTCAAGATTATTCAACAATTGCTGGACCTCTTATTCGATTGACCAGGAAGAATATTTCTTTGTATGGAGTACTGAATGTCAAAAGGCTTTTGAAACTTTGAAGCATTGTCTGACATCTGCCCCAATTCTTAGCTTTCCGAGGACAATCGGCGAATTTGTATTGGATACTGATGCCAGTGGTTTTGGGATTGGTGCAGTGTTATCTCAAGTTCAGGACGACAATGAACGTGTACTTTCTTATGCCAGTAAGACTATGTCCAAGTCTCAACGTAGATACTGTGCTACACACCGGAACTATTAGCTGTGGTGTGGGCTGTTCGTCACTTCAGTCATTTTCTTCTCGGGAGACCGTTCAGAATTCGCACAGATCATGCTGCTTTGAAATGGTTGATCAATTTTCGTGAACCTCAAGGAATGTTAGCAAGATGGATATTAACTCTTGGCGCTTATGACTTTAAGATTGAACACAGACCTGGCGTGAAACATGGCAATGCTGATGGATTGTCACGCCAAGTTCGCAAATGCAAGCGAGAAGATTGTTCTGATTGTGGTACCAATGGTGATGTGGCTGTGAGTAATGTTATTGTAAGTGCAATATCAAAACAGCCCGGTCAATCATCGTCAGACTGTTCCGATTGTAATTGGCTAGATACCTACACAGATGAACAAATTAAATCTTGGCAAAGTGAAGATCCAGATATTTCTGCTGTTTTGAAATGGAAACAACTTACTGCTCAGAAACCTGACATTCAAGAATACATGCCTGAATCAACAGTGACCAAACGTTTATGTCAGTGGGACTTGATTTTTGTAGATAATGGACTTCTCTATCGTCGTTGGATTCCTGATTGTAAATCGGAGGAATCGCATATCCAATTGATTGTTCCATCAAATTTGAGGCAGGATTGTTTCATAAGCTCCATTCTTTGCGCACTGCAGGCCATCTTGGTGCTAATCGAACTTTCAAGAGTATAAGGCGCAGATTTTATTGGCCTGGTTTCAAAAGGGACATTCTGAAATGGTGCAAATTTTGCAAGTCTTGTGCTTCAACAAAGATGCTTTACGGAAGAAGACAGGGAGATTTGAAACAACTTATATCTGGAGCTCCTATGGAAAGGATTGCCATTGATTTTCTTGGACCATTGCCTGTAACTGAAAATGGAAATGAACACATTTTGGTTTTGTCGGACTATTTCTCTAAATGGGTGGAATGTTTTGCTTTACCAAATCAGCGAGCTGACACCACTGCTGATGCATTGGTTACTCAATTCTTTTCGAGATTTGGGGTACCAAGAATTCTCCACTCAGATCAAGGAAGAGACTTTGAATCAAAATTATTTTCAGAAATGTGTCAATTGTACGGGATTCAAAAGACTCGAACAACTCCATATCATCCTCGTTCAGATGGACAAGTTGAACGTTTCAACAGGACCATACAGCAGATGTTGAAAGCTTTTGTAAATGAGAATCGAAATGATTGGGACGACCATCTCCCATATCTTTGTATGGCATATCGCTCCACTGTACATGATAGTACAGGATATTCACCGAACAAGTTAATGCTTGGACGAGAAATCGAGATGCCTGTTGATGTTATGTTTGGCAAACCAGAGTCATCAACTCATCCTTGTTACACTGAGTTTGTCGAATGGTTTTCCTGTGCAACTGAAAAAGCTTTTCTTCATGCTAGGCAACATCTAAATGCTGCTGCAACCAGACAAAAGCGAAATTTTGATCTGGGTGTTAAACCACTTACTTTCCAGAGAGATGAATTGGTGTGGTATTATTATCCACCAAAGCATCGCAAGCTGAGTATTCCTTGGATTGGACCTTATCGAATTGTGGACTGTTTACCTAATCACTTGTATAGGATTCAGAAGAATTCGGGAACACGTTCTCGAATTGTACACGTTCATGTTGACAAGTTAAGACCTTACCTTCATGAAGCTGAAGAAGACAACGACATTGACTTAACCGGATTTGACATTTTACCTGATGTGGAACCTATTATGGAAAATGATGAGCATTGCTCATGATATTTTTGAAGAATTACCTTTTCTTCAAGGCCAGACACTGTACCAGAAGAAGTTACAGTTGATGCGAACTCTGATAATGGCCAACGTACTAGGCGAAGGCCTAGATATTTGGATGATTACATTTGATTTGACTGTGATAGTGCTTTTATCATGTTTTTAACAATTGATTGTTTTGATTTTAGATATACATTTCATTTGAGTGTACAGTTCTTTGCATTTCTTCATTTTTATGGTTTTCAATTTTGAAGATGGAAAATTTCTTTGTAATTTCCCATCTGAAAAAGGGGGGAGTAATGAGACGACCACGTCTATAACTCTGTTTTATTCTGTATGCCCATATTTATTCTTACCACTTGAGTCACTAGTGAGCAACTGTGTAACTTTCTCTTGTAGCTGGTTTGTCAGACTGCCGGCAGTGTAGATATTTCCTCTGTATATTAGGTTATTATTATAGTGTTTTAATGCCGTAAATCTATGTAATTCTTGTTGTAAAATGATATTAGTAGTACAGGTTTACTATTTCTCCAGTTTGGCATAGCTCTGTTCACTAGTTAGCTTGTATTTAACACTTCCGTAACTAGTCTATTTTCGCAGTTTATTTCCTGTGTGATTTCTATGCGTATTTCCATGTATATTACGTGTTTGTCGATAAGATAGGATTTGTGTTGTATCTTTAGTGTCATACTAGTTATTCTTATGTATATCTAGGTATGTTTTACCCGGTTTTTAGTATCCCATTATAAGTAAATAGTTCATGACTGTGACGTCATAGACCAATTCCGTATCTTGTGTTACGTATGTATCCTACGGTATTTGTACTGTGTTTTTCATGTTTTATTGTTTATTGTATTTCATTGGAGTATTTGGTTGTATTAAGTTCTTACAGGTGTATAATTAATCTAGTTAGTTAACTTAGTTACTCTGCTATAATTGGAACCGTAAGAAGATTGTTTTGTGAACGACATCTATTGCAACTTCAGTGTCCGATAAGCTGGCAGAAAGAACCTGAGTGGTGATACCAATTCCGGTACGCCACAATATATTTGGGTCGGTGGTGTGGCGCATCTTGCTAAGCGTTAGCAATACTCTCGCTTTCGCACTTCCGATTGTACTACGTGGGCTTGAATGATATGCAGGGATCAGGGTTGTCCAAAACGGTGACCGTACATTTGAACCCATGTAGGAGGATAGGATAGGATTTACATATTTATCCCGGGGGAGAGGAAAGCCGATAAGACGGCTTATCCATATGGCGAACCACGGCCTCTCGTCCGGTTACCATTCCAAGTCGGGTATGGGATTAGTTTTTTACTGTATTGTTTGTTTTCGGAAGCATGGACTTGGTGGTGGAGGAAGCCGTAACCGACCAGCGGTTACGTGAACCACCCAACGACGGCGAGGAGTCCAGCAATCCTCTCGCACATAACCACCCCTGCATGGGATTCGAACCTGCGAACCCACGCAGAGTAATTAGAGGTGCGGTGGCGAGCGTATTCCTAACGCTTAGCCCGTTGAGCCACACCGCCGCGCCGTACATTTGAACCCATGCGTATATCCACGGGTTCAATCTATATGCGGGTGCTATAACCCATGGGTTAGGGTTAGTATGGGTTTAACTATCCGTGAAACAAAAAAAAATTCCATAGGTGCAATAGCATACAGGTGCAATTGTCATGGGTTCAAATGTACGTGGGTTCAAATGTAATGGAACCGTCCAAAACGAATCGAATATTCGAATGTATTCGAATATCAAAGTATTCGAATACCTTTTCGGCTGTTTTTCGAATAATTCCGAATAGTAGCCACTTTTCGCCGTAATCGTGGTGTTTCGTTTTATGGGAATCTTCAAACGACTTTTTACGCTGTCTCACGTATTGTAATGACGATCGGCACTTTGATTGTTTATATTCTGTGCGACCGTACGTCGCATAGTGTTGCGACACGTTTGCGTGGGTGGACATTGCCGACATTCGTCTACGAGGGCATTTAATTTACAAATTAATTTCCATTACGTCGAAAAATTGACAATTACCGTATTTCCCGGCAATAAGTCGCTTTTCTAGGGGGGGCGTCTAATTGAGAAAGTATGTAGTTCTATGTGGTCTGTTTTTATTCGCATGAGTCTTCTCAAGCATGGTTTGTGTAACCTTATATTTGGGTCTTGGGGTCTGCCAATCATGATATTTAATCGCAGACCGGTTATCGTTACTTTAATAAAGAGAAACACGGCCACCGAGATAAAGTGATTTGTGACCCTTTCGTTTTGCCGATTCAGCAGAACACGACAGGGACAGGAAAACACAGCTGTGAAATAACCCGTGGACGTACAGTGTGTTACTTATCACATTCCAAAATTATTTCAACATTCGGGTTAATAGGTTGTCCAAAATGATTGCCGTTTTACAACTTAAATTTACCGCTCAATTGTTAAAAATAGTTAATTCTGTAAATATGATTCTACCAAACTAACATGATCTGGTTCTAAACATATAAAATTATTAGCGCATATCAGCATAACTGAACAACAGGGACACAATTTTTCTACCCGTCTTATTGGAGGCCTGTATGGAAAAAAAAACTTTTTTGAGTGCTAAAAATAGACATCGTCCTATTTGCCATGTGGACTTATTAGCCGGGAAATACGGTATTTATAGCCGTCATTGTTACGATATCCAATAAATTGTCACAAGTTGGAAAAACAAGTCATTTATTAGAAAATCATTTCTGGCAAATAATTCTGATAACGATAGTTAAAAGTATCGATCCTTTAGCAGGATGATTTTTTGTTGCGCAAAATAATCCAATCCATGACTGGTGCCATCATTTAAAATGTCATGCCGTATTAATTTAATTCTGTTCAATGTAACTCATGGTTGTATCGACAATCTGTGGACATAAAATGTGTGGTAAACTGACCGATATTATTAAATATTGATTCCCATTTTTATATTGATAAAATAATGAAAGTATTAATACCAAATACCACGGGTATTTGTCGACATGAAATACGTGGTAAACTGCCCAATTATAATTAATTTCGGATTCGTATTTACAAAATAATAAAACTATTATAATTCTAAAATGCAACGGCGATCTGTGGCCTTAAAATGTGTGGTAAACTGCCCGATTTACGAACATTTGAGTTATGATAATAGAATTAAATTAACACGGTCAGGCATTTTAAAAAGTGGTATCGGTCATGGATTCGAATATTTTGCGCAGCACAAAATCATCCTAATAAAAAGTCCATACTCTTAAATACAAACCAATGGCAACCATTATCTAAATTAGTTCCCAAGAGTGGGATAAAGTAAATTCTTTTTCCGTCTTGTGACAATTTTTCGTAAAATAAGAATCAAAAACTAATTATATTCGGCACAATATCACGGCAATCTGTGGACATAAATTAATATTTGATTCCTATTTTCGTATTTACAAAATACAACGGCGATCTGTGGACTTAGAATGTGTGGTAAACTACCCAATTATAAATAGTTTTTGATTCCTATTTTCATATTTATAAAATAATAAAAGTATTATTACTCAAACATACAACGGCGATCTGCGGACTTGAAATGTGTGGCAAAGTTCCCGAATATAATTAATTTTTGATTCGTATTTTTGTACTCACGAAAAAGTTGTCACAAGTCGGAAAAATAACTCATACTTTATCCCACTTTTTGGCAAATAATTTGGATAATGGTTGGTATTTGAAAGTATGGGCGTTTTACTAGGATGATTTTGTGTTACGCAAATTTCAAATCCATCATCGATACCACTATTGCCGTATTAATTTAATTCTGTTAACATGACTCGTGGTATATAAAATATATACTGCAATAATCTGCAAATATGAAATGCCTGGTAATATAGCTAGGTTGTAACTTGTAGATAGCAGTTATTCCATTGCTTATTATATGGAAATTCCTACATACATTTAATAAGCTTCAATTAGTGGATTTTATTTTCGAAGTATTCGAAATTTCATATTCGAAAAAAATAATTTCGAATGTATTCGAAATAGTGAACTATTCGGTATTGGCCATCCCTGGCCAGGGATATTGATGCGCGAGATGATTGCTGGACTCCTCGCCGCCGTAAGGTGGTTACAAAACGCCTGGTCGCTGGCCAACTAATCCCATACCCGACATGAACAGGTAACCAGTCGAGATGCCGTGGTTCGTCATATGATTGGACTTCTTTCTTCGCATTCTGGATGAA
>NW_024102697.1:0-83970 GCF_013122585.1 Styela clava
AAGTTTATCAGGTAGTGCACCTCCACCTACCAGTTCATCTAGTATGATGCAGCAAAATTCAATAATTCCACCACCCGGGTGAGTTATATACTTCAGCCTGTTATCTGGCATAGATAAATCTTCCTTCATTGCCCAGCTTGTACCTAGTCGTACTAGTGTATCTAGTACTTGTCGTAATGTCATTATTGAACCCAGGAAATGAACAGCTCTATTGGCAATTTGTTGAGAATCTTTATAAATGTTGTTTGTTAGATTAAGGGGGTATGTAAGTGACAACTATGCTCTATGTCAGGGGTGGCCAACCTGCGGCTCTTGCTCCAGTTTCATGCTGCTCTTTTCGCCTTGGTTATTTCAGGGAAAAAATAACTTGCAAACTATGATTCATCATGTTTCGATTAAACATATTATGGTTTATCGCGCATTCTTCTTTTACATCGAAGACACATGTGCTCCTTTATTCATTTTACCATGCAATCGTCCATTATTACATTCTAGCAGAGCTGAATAAAGTTATATCTGATGTTCATGTATGATGTTCATGCTGCTCTTGGTCTCTGACTGGTTGGCCACCCCTGCTCTATGTGTATGAATATTGAAATTAATCGTATATCTACATTTAGCTATTAGCATTGTTTTGCTGGTTACCTGTTCTGAACCTTCTGTATTGAATCATATTGTAATCTATTTTGATTTGAAATTCATCACTGCACTCTTTTTTCAACAGATATATTCCACCACAGCAACAATCTCAACAAGAGGAAATTCCTGATACTTTTGATTGGGATTCAATTTGTTAGCACATAACAATGAATAGAACGGTTATAATAAATTGGATTCGGTGAATTTTCGTATGATACAGAGAACTTTTAATAAAGATAGAAAGACCCATTTGCCAAAATTTTGAATGTTAGAATGACTAGACAAATAGATGTGGTGCCATAAGTAATCACTGATGTTCCAAGAGATACATAAAGATATTATTTGTGTTACAAGAAATGTCACTGTTTGACATATAAAAAGAAATTTAATATTTGGCTATAATGACATATTTAGAAACAGCCCACTCTGGCATAAAATCGATATATTTCAAAAAATTAATATTTTGAATTTTTTAAGATAGTTACAATGAAGAAACAAAGTGATTCTTGTTTTTTAGTAACCTTATGTTTTGAGTTTCATCTATGACAATGACAAAATTGAGATGACAAAATCGAAATAAAATATTATGGTGTAGTGCAAAGAGTTTGTAGGAAGTTTTAACTAGAGTAATACTATAGATAAATTGGACGTAGCTAATCTCCAAAAAAAAAACATATTGTGAACATGTTGTGAGCAAAAATTGTCAAGCTTCATCTTTCTATTCGAGTGTCATATGGTGAGATATGTATGATGTTGCTGATATCATGTATCCTCTTCCATAGCAAACTTTTAATAACATTGATCATGAATGATATATTTAATGTTAAATTAATCTCTTCAATTTAATGAACATTGTAAATTTTAAATTTTGTTCCAACTTGAATTCTGGTGTTCATCCAACATTAGGAGATTTGGAAGAACCTGTTATCTATAAAGTTTGCATTTCGACTATTTGGCTAGTTTCTGTTTGGTGACTAATAATTTTTCGAGTTTTATGAAATCAGAATGTAATCATTTAAATTGATTCAAGGAAAAAACAATGGGTCAATTTTATCATCAAGTTCACATGGTTCCCATTTCATGTGGTTGATTATAATCCAGTTATATTATAAATCGAATTCCATTTGCCACAAAGCATATTGCTTCGAATCAGTTGGCTTATAAGGAATTTTCCCCGAAAGAACAAGGCGTTAACTTCACTGTCACCATTCAATCATTTCAAGAAATTTCAGTCACAGCATGTGTGATCTAACCTAGTTTGGTCAAATCAAACACTTTGCATTAGTCAAGTGTGAGATGGTGATAAAATGCAGAACTGTGGTCTGGTTATTCATACCTCTAGTTATGAAAAAATATGGTATTTTGGTATTATCATCAGGTTTACTTGTTCCTATGAAAATCAATAATTTACCATTTTAGTATAATTGTGATATTAATAATTGAAAAGTTTTGTCAGCTTATTCAAAGCAGAAAACATGGTTTTGTGCACCAACATTAGTGTTGAATTTAGTTCGTCTGCATCCAAGTCAGAATTTGGATCTCACCAAAATAGTATTTGAATCATTTTCAACCCATTATGTACCATACATACTTGAATTATTAGTATCTAATTTTTAAGTTCAAGTCTACTGTATTTATGTTAGTGATTGGACCTTTTTCAGGTTTTTCTCATAATTGGAATGGTGATTCTTTTTTTGTAGCTTTGCTGTCATGTTGCATAGGTATTTACTGATTCTTTATTATTCAATTGCTTTTCCTTTGTGCACTGCACTATAATTATCACTTGTTTGATTGTTGTAGAGTTTATTTTTGTTTTAACTTTTTTTCCCTTTTTTGCAGTGCTTTTTTACTTTGCCTCCCAAATTTTTTCTTATTATGATGCGTTTGTATTGCTCTTTATATGAAAAGTACACGCCAAATCTTTTCTTAGTTTTGTCCGTAAAATTTTCTTTGTTTTTGTTCAATAAGAATTCTAATGAAGTCTCAAATTTCGTCTATAAACTGAAAGATGAATTTGTTTTGCATCGACTCAATTGTCATTCAAATGAAATATTGTTTTCTAGCCACATGACGAGGAAAACAGTATTTTTGAAATATGTGCATGCACAACTAACTACTCCCGTATGAGTATTCTCCATTGTATGTGTATTCTCTATCGACTGATTGTGTGTGCATCAACAAACTTATTATAATATGACTTATTCTATCATTCACATGCACTTAAAAAATTGTTTTATTTGTTTAATTTCTGATTCAAAATTTTCAAGCTTCTCTGAATCAATAGTTGCATGAACTTAATTTGGTCATCTGTTTTAGTGGGAATACTTGATCGTCGTTATATAAATTTTAAGAAATAATAAAATGATAAAAAAGGTTGTATATATTATGATGTTTACCTGTTACTGCCAGTTTTCGATATCGGTACAAAATTTTTATTCTATGAATCAATGTTCGAAATATCAATGTTTGTTTTTATTCTAAATTCGTTTTCATATTTTGAATAATCGATTGTTTTTTGCTCTGTGAAAGTTGGTTGGATGTAAAATAATATGCCCTCTATTCAGTCTCAAATCTCTGTGATCAGTGATTTCACAGAGGAATGCTGTTTTTGATACAGAAGTTAAGAGTATTTGGGTATTCTCAAATAGTATAAATTGGTCTTTGAAACAGTAATACACATAATTTTCTTAAAATTCAAGAAAGTATATCAATGTATCGTGTAGTTCATGCTAGGTAGGAGAATTTGAATGTTCTGATCTTATATTTCATTCTCACTCTGCTCTCAAATGATCACATATAATTTTTTTCCTGCAGCTGCTACATGTTTTCCTTTGTATGTATAGCTATGTGGACCATAAACACAAGCTGTAACTTACAATTTCAATCTTTCTATCTATATACACTTGGAATTACATAAGAAATTTGTGTTTTCTGTTTCAAGGCCAGTCAGTTCCAACTAAAAACTTCTGGTTTTTATGTTATTATTTTTGTTTGCACTATCAGTTACTTTTAGAATGCTTTTAAAACTATTTGATTATTTGGTGCTCTGATTATAGTGCCTATTCAACATATATATATATGAATGTATAAGTGGTTGGAAATGTAAATAATATTTTTTCGAAAATTGTTTTAATAAATAGAGAAATATTTGTTACTGTTTGTTTACACTATTAGATTTGTTCCCACTTAAAACTATAAAAAGGTTATTTACAGATAAAATGGAATAAAATTTTTATATTTCCCCCGAGAGAGAAATACTAGATCTATGGAGTTGGACTAACTTCAACTCAAGTTCAATTCAAATAACAACTCCGTCTACTGGTTCTTAGAAATTTTGCCTCCGACTCCATTTTGGACTAAATCCTTGCTCAAGCTCTAAAAAAGCAAATTTGGACCACAAAAGCCTTCTTTACTTTTTACTGTGCATTATAACCATTAAAAGACTAAAATGCCAACTTTAAAATTTCTACCTGATATTCGACGATATCAATAAAAACATGCTAAGCTCAGACTCCACAGCCTTGAGTAAGTTGCTCGAGAGGAATGGAGGTGGATGACACTATAAGCCTCAATCGATCTTTAGTTCAATCCAGCTGTGATATGTAGAGAATACATAGGGTAGACGATTTTCATATTTATACCCAGGGGTGGGGAAGGACGACGGCTTGGCAATATGGCGCACCACGGTCTCTCGTCCGGTTACGTGTCTGGTATGGGATCAGATAGTCAGTTATTTGTTTCGGAGGCGTGGACTTGATGGTGGAGGAAGCCGTAGCCGGCCAGCGGTATCGTGTACCACCCTACGGCGGCGACGAGTCCAGCAGTCCGTTTGCACATAATTATCCCCACGGGATTGGGACCTACCTGCTCCCACTTCGGCTAATCAAAAGTTCGATGACGGGCGTATCCCCAACACATTACACGGTGCGCGAACCGCCGAGAATATGTATCAAAATGTCATTGTTTTGCCTGAACGTCATACGCTTTAGTTTACCACATTAAGCTATAGCTTTATGGATCCAGTACTTAAACTAATACCCTCAATAGCAGCTAAGAGACGTTGAATGATCTCCTTGCACAATATATTTAAACTCTAATATATTTAAACTCTAATAGTATAATATACTTAAGCTCAGAAAGGAAATAATAAAGTTATGTGAAAGGTCGGGAAGTCTTAAAACGGGGTATTCATCATACCTTTCATGACCTTCTCATAAATTTTTCAAAAATAAAATATCGGATACAATTGTGTATTTCAAACCATGTTGTAAAATTGAACACCGTGTGTGATGTCACAGTATTTCAACACCTCGTACCAGGTGACTGGGAATTCGGTGTCGTTAAAATATATATAAAACACTCTCAATAGTTCGCCATCCAACCCCACAAAATGCTACAACGACAAATAAATCTACAATAAATACTCTGGGCCAAAAGAATGTGGTAATAATTCTTCCAATGTAAATAGGCGATATTCGTATTTTCCATTCACCGGTGTTGCCTTTGCGCAATATATGCTTTTTATTTGAAACTGAAAAGAAAGTATGTAATCATAAGGGTGAAATAAAACTGGCACAAATCACACATTCGGATGATCACACAGTGGATTATTACACAACCAAATCCGCTCGCCTCCTGAATTATATAAATTATTTATCTCGTATTGGAATAAGCCCTCAAGACCCCTTTAATCATGTGAAGAATCATGGTCTCGTTTTAATAACTCAAAATTCTTATGCAGAGACTTGATTGGTATACGAGATTTAAAAAAATCATAGCTCCGCGGCAAACACATCTCAGTTTTTTAATGAAAAGCTTGCATGTGCTAACTTTCTCCGTTGCATTCGTTCTTATTTCATTAAACAAAACCATTTTATTCTAATACTACTCACCTCCCTCAACGATTGTCTACATAAGCCGCAGGGTGTCACTGTTTCTTCGCGATCTCTGAAAACGGAACTTATATTTTATGGACATGTATATATCATTGTTGTTGGTCATTGTATTTGCTAGATTAGTGAAAAGATCAATCAATATTTGTGTGTATTCGTGAGTAGTTATGGCCAGACGCACCATACAAGATGGAATCCGAGAAGTGGCGGACTGACACGAGCAAAGAATTCACAGGACAGAAAACAGTTTTCGAATACAGGCAGAAGTATTTTAATCTAATAAGATTACTCACGTTATTACAGCTATGGCTTTAAATTTTTTATGTCCTTCGGAAACAGCCTTACATATGGCTGTTCGTTCTGCACATACTCCAACTGGGTAGCAAGCGTTTTCTACGTTGCATCCTGTATATACAGTGCCATCGTCACTCAACAGAGCGGCACCCACTCGAAACTTACTGTATGGACAGTGAGCGTTTTCTCGTACTTCAGCAGATTTCCGAATAAGATTATTCAGCCAATCATTCTCGGATTCCGACATACTTAATCCGATCTACACGACCGTATGGAATTGACCTAATAAACCTGCTGAATTTAAATCATATCTGTCTTTGGTTAAGGACGAGTATAAACTTATAATACAAATAAACCCTTTATTTATTACGTCTGTTTAAACAAATATTCCTCGTGGGCAAACTTAATTGATAACATTTGTTTGCAGATCCTCAGTATATATTAAGATTACAGTCCCCATATTCCTTGACAAGAGAATATGTGAGAGATGCAATATCTTAGAAAATCCAGAATTCAAATAATTTTGAAACTAAAATTCATAAATAGAAACTTATAAATTTAAATTTTGGTCATCATATCCATACCCAGGTGGATATGCGCTTTTACCCAAATATCTTTCTATAAACCCTGAAAGTATCAAAATCTGAACTTGGCATTCTAAATCTCCAACCTAAAATAAACCTATACCAAAATCTATGAGCTACCCATTGCAATATTGCTACACTGTATGACTCTTGTGTGCAGGTGTACACTCGACCTGTGTTTAATTGAATCTAACCTTCAAATATACCCGACCTTGTTTATAGAAGCTGTTCGAGAGGTTGAAACAAGGCCGATGTTTATTTTGGGGTTACGTTAGTACGTTCAGTATCCTTGAAACCACTTCCTTAAAAATATATTCTGTGGTCCCTGCATGAGACACAGAGCATTGGTGGTGAGCCATATATATGACTAGAAACCGGATGTGCTCGATAACATATATTCACGTCTGGCTACACAGGCTTATTGAAACACAACTGATTGTATGTTATATGACTATCTGAAATGAAAGTCTGATATCTAATTGTGCCCTGACAAGTCTAACAAGCAGATCTTCAGACATCAATCGTTGTAAATGAAAAACATAATGTAAATAATTTACGCACCGATTCATGATATTGAAAAACGCAACGTTACTCAGCCTATTGTTTCGTTTGACAATATCATAAAAGTCGTTAGCATTGTGTTACGTACCATGAACACTGAATGTATAAATCGGATATTCTAGCAATTTCCTAAATTTTAAACGTGCTGAATCTCTCACTGTGAAGCGGGCAAGCCGTTGTATTAGTATGAAGACTAACATAATTTACCTTTACTGATACCTGATATTTTACATCTCATAATCGAATCTCAAAGTATTTACTAAGCCCGTGCCTGGATATTATTGTAGCATCATTTGCAAATTTAAACAGCAGTAGACGAAACTGTCGATCTCGTGGCAGCTTTACCCCGGCTTTACTTACACCTTAATGTCTGCCGCATACCTTTTCTCCCCGGTCGCAACAATTTCACGAGAATGTATGACTTCAAAGAACGTGCGAATTAAATCGATGTCCACGCACAACGCAGGCGACAGTCTGATTTCCGGCAGATGATTTAAACCCGGAAAGAAAGTTTGAATTGCTCAAGTCTGGGATATTAATTAATCTCTGACACGATCGAGGTAAAACGTGATTTACGGTTGCATATACATCAAGTGTTTTAGTCATACTTGTTTTTCAGATTTCAATCTACTTGTTTTATACAGGTAGTCATTGATATACACAGCATATATATGTCATATATGTACGTATATTATGGAAAGTTTCATGAACTGCTATATTGGATTTAATAGGTGGCTTTCAGCCATATAATACTCATAGAACGAAAAATAAGTTGTGCTTCCAAACAAATGATAGAGAATTGGTGAAATTGATGATCCTCGAATACTGTGTATGATAAAACGGGCATTACTGGTCGTTGTTAGGGCTGGGCATTTCGAATCGAATAGTGAATTATTCGAATCGAATCGAATAGTGAATTATTCGAATCGGTTCAGAGCTAAATTTCGAATCGCCGCCACCTTGTTTTCTTCTTTTCGCCAATGGTCGGGGTGAATTCCCCAATTTTTTTTTTCATTGAAGTCATATTTTTTCAACGCAATTCTAACATATGACTATTTTCTGTAGTGAGTTATTGATAAAACGTGTTTGTTATTGTGTGTGAACGCTCAGTAATCTATCTGAGTGATGTATTCTATGTCTTCGGTAATTCGTTTGTTAAGAGGACCAATTACTATAAAAAAAAGTCGCTTACAATTATATATTTCCAAGTATTCGAGATTCGATTCGAAAAAATTATTCGATTCGATTCTGAAATCACGAGGTATTCGAATATGCCCAGCCCTAGTCGTTGTACATGTTAAACCAATAACAATTGCGAGTCAAACATACATTGCAAATATGAAATATAAGAATACCGAAAACGAAAAAATCCCTGCGAGGTTTTTCATAAATGACAGTATAATTTCTTCACAAACGAATTTCTATTATAAATAATAACTATACAAAAAAAAATCAATTTTAACGTCTGGCATTTGTACACATGTGACCCTGTGGAAACAATAACACTAAATAACTCTGGGTGGAGAAAATTTTAGTTTTTAATAATTTGAAAATTTGACAAATTACAACATCCAAAAATCCCTTGGCCCATGAACAATGGTCAAATATGAAAATAAGTTCGCAGGATGTATGTTGGGGATCATTTTACTGACGATTCTTTTCCCTATGAAAGAACTGGTCTAATTTACTTCAAATTGATCAATATATATATTTGTAGTTATATAGAATATATATATTAAGCAGATATCTGTACCGATTACTGGGCTCCTTTGTCGTAGCGAGTTTGGTGTAACCACTGGCCAGGGCTGGATTAACCATTAAGCAAAATAAGCTCGAGTTGGTCAGACGACTCAGAGCTCGATATTCGTTCAGTTAAAATAAACTTTTGCTTATTTTTCTTTCTCGAGTATAATTTCAAACAACTCTATATATAATTGTAGATATGAGAACTATTTCCGAAAAATCATGTAAATTAATCATAACTTGACTGGAATTTACTCGTTATTATTATGCTGTTTCTGTTCTTACTGTTCGTTTTGATGGATAATATCTCGTGTAGCTTATTGTATTCATTTTTTTGAAGACACATATAGGGTACCAAAAGTCTTAAGTGCTTAGGGCCTCCAAAAGACGTGATCCTGCCCTGTCACTGGACACGTCTTTCTATAAAAACCAACCATCAATGAGCAGACTAGAAAGGTGTGCGGTTTGTCTACATATAAATCTATTCTATATTACCAGATTTCTCGACTCGTTATATGTTTACGTCGGAAAGATTCGTCGGAAGTTATTTCCCGGGATGGTCATTCTACAGGTCGCATACGTCATTTCTCGTTGTAAATAAGTAAACAAATATTTGTATTGACCTTTGGGTTTATAAACCATTCGCGCAGTATTGACTTGGCCATCGCGAAGAATTTGGTCCGAACTGCAGTATTTTACATATCACACTACATTGGCTAATTTGGAAAACGCCAACATTATAGATTTTTTTTCGACTCGTGTTGTTGGCGGCATGACGGAGTTAAAATGTTGCTGTGTCGGCTTCTACAGATGAAATGCGACCATAAAAATGACATTCCAGGGTGGGAGACACGAAAAACCAAAGTAGCGAGTAGCGACATCCGTATAAATTATGTAAATACAACTTTCATATTTTCTATGTAGTTAATTAATACGTAGTAGGCCTATATAATAAAATTAATGTGCGTTCATCAACGTTATTGGTCTCCGTACCTATGTGCCTGAATATTTTAATATACACTTCGCCCGTAAAATCGATTTCTCTCACTGTATCGAATTAATTAGTTACACCCATCCGATTCGGACTGTCAGTCGGACAAGAATCTTGATTCCAACGAGAATTCTTGATTCAACATGTAATATTTCCTTGGAGCGCAGCAATCCCACATCTCTCCTCCTACCATTTCACCATGTTTTGAAATGCTGGAAAAACGATATGCGGTCAACTCACAGTGTGGCATCCTAGTTAGCGCCTGTTTTGAGCAAAGCTTAGCCTTTCCAGCTATTATCAAACAACACTTCATTCATTCTGGCATCCGGATGAAACGAATAAATTTATAGTATAAAAAACATAATTATGAAATCAATTTCATTTTGATATTAGTCATTTAATTCTCATATAATATACCAATTGCATCAACAAGTATTTAGCAAATAAAGAATCCGGCTGGTTGTTTGGCATCGTATCGTTATATTGCGAGGCTTCATTCTATCTTGATCAACTACGTAGTCGTTGTTTATTCGCTCTTCCCTCGTAAACTCTAAAAGACTCTTAACAATCAGAGATGGCAGATTAGTCAATAACTACTTTCTATTTTCAAAGCTCGACGTAAGCGTACCGTAGCCGTAAGCTATTCACGGCTACAACATAACAAATATCAGAGTCAGATAACAATAACAAAAGTCAATGGCGTTTAAATAATGATAACTTGTTGCCATTATCAGATGTAAAAACAAATTGGATTGGATGGCAAGAACACAACATTTAACAAAAATCGGGTGGTGGCGTTATCACTCAACTACTGATTATTATAATATGCAATTTATCTGAACTAATTCATAAAATGATAGACATCATTATTTTTTTCAGGATCAAGATTACAGCATGGAAATTATATTCCTATGCATAACGTAATCAAACCGGGCAATATTCATCTCAAACAATGCAAACTATTATTTAAAAACATGTCCATTTCCCAGGTGTATTTTCAACGACTCGTCAATATTAAATCTCTGCAGCTTTCGTCCATAACCTTCGTGAAAGTCGAAACTTTTTGGATAAGCTTTTAGCAAGACTCCGCAATGTCGTCATGGCCGACTCGCGGGCCTGATTCGCAGATTACTTGTTTACTTGTGGGTATGTTTTTCAGCGCTCGCCAATGGGCGCAGAGTATAGTTCACTATATATAATTGGCCTCTTTCGCTCTGTTCCGGAGTACAGAACTACGCTGGCGCTATTAGATACCTTATATGAGTACCAGCACATACAAAATATTCCAGACGACGCTGCTTTAGTTTATTAAGTAAAGCCAACGAAAACATACATAGATCAGTCATCTATATAGTTAACATTAAAACAAAAACAATTGAGTGAGGAGTTCATATAGGCGTTATCATCAAGTATCTCAAATTGGCACAATTTGAAAAATAATGTACACCGTCGACCTTCTGTGAAATGTAATTCAGCTGTAACTCTACTTGATATATCAGCTACTTGAGCACGACCGTTTACACACGAATTTCATGCACAACTACATGCGCAAGTGGCGACGACCTCCATTTCTTATTCATTATTTTGAAACAGACGCCATTTCTGTCGTTCCCTTCAGTACCGAAGGTCAGCTCAAGTGCAGTATGCACTTCGAAATCGTAACGACCTTAGAATGGTATTGCGTCCGCTGAATAGCCGACTTGACTTACACCTGGACACAAAGCTTTTTTTCTATTGTTTGGTCTGAGCTGATCAGTTGTTGTGTGCCATTAATTTTGATTTTGAGAGCCTTAATAAACCGAATCTTCGCACCTCTATAAATCGGGGGATGAGTATCGCCGAACAATTAATACGACGTTGTCGTCTTAAAGATAAGTTTTGGCGCCTTGATAGTGATAAGTTCGGGGAATTGTTTAAACGTTAACTTGATAGCGAGTCTGGTCTATGGCACAAGATTATCGAGTTTTTCTAAAGTATGTCCCCAGTTAGAAACTAAAACCCCCAAGATGGCGCCAAGTAAAATATTCTAATATATATTACGACAATTGAAAAATATATAGATGTGCTAATAGCTTGCATTGGCGAAATGATTGTTTAGCCATCCAATCAATCTTGGAAATTGACAAAATAAAAATAAACACGTTTAAACACTTCAGCTGCAACTCCTTTGCCAAAGTGTGTCACATACACTAAATGTCACTTGAGCAACTAGAAATTGATTGATTTCGGTAGCGGATTGACAATATATAGGTGTAAAGAAAATTGGGTGCAAGATGCGCTATTTGTATTTCAACGTGCTCGTAGAACATACAACGTTTATTTGAGAAAGATCAGAGTAATTTCATGTGACTTTGAATCCATCAGTCAGAATAAGACTTTTAGTGTAATCATAATTTAGCGCCTCACAGTTTCGTACGTTATTGGAACATCAATAAAGAAGACAATCAAATAAAAAAGCAGAATATTTAGTCCGGTTTCGAGTTCTGGCAGAATATGAAAATTAATAAATTTTGGTGTAGTGGGTGAAAAAAGACCGATGCCATCAGTTACGCTAACTGTTTTGGCGAGTCTTAGCTATCACGCTGGGTAATACAACTACAAGACAGCCATGGTGATTACCTTAGCCTAAAGTGCCAGACGGCCGCAGGTACACTGTTGGAATATAATTATTGGGAAAGTTGAAATATGCTAGGCGTTTTGATAAAGTAACATTCGCAAGGAAGCGTTTGACAGATTAAACCTAATTTAACTTGTTAAATTATATACATGAACTTGCTTGGGGCAATGTTATATTAGACCCTGATTCCATTGCTGTTTATCAAAGTCGATGTAATCAAACTATCAGTGTTACCTGTATACCGTTACAGAAATCATTCTAAACTATCAAAACAAAACGATATGCGTGTAAAAAAGGGGTAACGAACAACCTTAATTTTTGTGCTAGATAAAGCATAACCGATAACATAAATTAATGACGACTTAGTCACTCTGCCTGAGTGTATAAGACTGTGTTGTCTTTTCGTATATCTCACTTTTGCCGACAACATGGCGGTGGCAGGGAGGGATAAATGCACTTGGAGTTCTCAGTCGCTATTTAAAAATACATAATATACCGCATATATGACTGGCCTGATAATTCTTTCCCATGCGCAAGCGTTAGTTAGGGACCAGAAACAAAAGTAGCTGTATATCATCGTTGATTGGACAAAAATTTAAGTTAAGTCTGATCTCTCGATTCTATAATTTGTTCTATTTATTTTATTTTTATCAATTATTTTATCGTCTATTACTCTATTATGCTGATTATGAAGTTGAAATGAACTTGTACGTATATATACTTGATAGAAGTGTAATGTTTATGGTTGATTTATGAAAAGTTTGGTAAATTTTACACATGGTTCTGAAAACGAAGCTGTCAAAGGTTCCGAAATGAGCGTAATGGATTTATCCAGTGTTTGTTCTTTCCGCATAATCACGAAGATGTTTTATTGTAATTGACCTATGTTTGATCTATTAGTTTAAATAGTCTGCTCAATAATCCAAACACAAATATAGACTTTAATTTAGTAATAAAATTGTGTTTCTTTGTTAATAGTTTATCATAGTGACCTTCATCACTGTAATAAAATCAACGTAACGGCAAGGTTGCAAAGACACTGACTGGAATATATTATTTGTCGTCGGAAAATCTTCAATATGGGAATACAACAAAAAGAATTCAAAGTAAAAACCTTTTTTTATGATAGATAGATTTTATTTTGATCCATCGCCTTTATGTTTAAACTTTCTGCATTTAAAGCCAATGTGCTAGCTGGACACTTGTGCAGTTTATCATGCCGGTTGTAACTTGCTATTTGTTGCGAAAAAGAAGTTTATTCAACCATACGATTGACGAAAATTCTATTATAAAATTGTTGGGCTACTGACGACACCATCTAACCTTTTGCTTTTATATTTAACATAGTATGCTGCCGCGATAAACTATAAAGAGATCAAATGTCATTCTGCTGCTTTTAATTTTTAAATATTGTAAGCTTTTCAACTGAACAAAATTAACATGTTTTTATTTACAGGAATACATTCGTGTAAACGTTGGGGATCCCAGAATTATTGAAAATGCCGATTCGTCGAATAAGCACACAGTTTATGAAGTGGAACTAGACGTAAGAATTATTAACAATATTAAAAATACGTATTAACTTACTGCTAAGCGTTATCGTGGTTGAAAAGATCCGAAGGCAGTTTTATATGTATTAGTAGACACATTTAAAAAATATATATTCTTTTATTTTTAGACTAACAGTCTTTCTTTCACCCATCAACATTCAAGTGTGTGTAGAAGATATTCAGAATTCGTTTGGCTGCGGAACAGATTGCTCAGAATGCCATGCACGTGAGTTTGCAGTTTGTTTCAAAACTGAATTTTCGTCGTGACCATAGCGGATTCAAAATACGAGAAGAAATAGATATGAATTTATTATAACATCGCGTTGCATAATGTGCATGACTTAACTACCATTGGTAGTTTAATAAATGTTTGTCTGAGGAAGTCTGATCATGGTCAGATGAAACATTACTGAAATATATTTGTGTTGGAGTGCAGCAAGACTCTTGAATTACTTAGGATATTTATCTTCACTCTTGGTACAGCTTGCTTGTATTATAAGCTTACGGATCCATCAGCACTAAAGCATAGGAGAATTAGAAAAAGTAGTCCCGTAGAAACTCAATCGATAGCATATTTCTCTTTTTCTTTATTGCAGACCCCGCCCACCACGTCTACCTATGAAATCGTTTCCGTGGAATTTTAACGCGAAGTTTTTGAATAAAAGAAAACTTCAGCTCCAGCAGTTCATTTCAAGGTGAAATTTACAATTCTTTATTCAAATCATATTTTCTGTATAAAATGGAACGTGTTTAAAAAACTTGTTTAGTAGGACAACTCGTACGATTATTAGTTAAAATATTTTTGTTAAAATGTTTATTTTATTTGTTTTCCATTCAGAGTCTTGGAGGAAACTTTGTTTATATCATGCAGCGCATTACACTTGTTCCTTCAAACAAATTTGAAGCCAAAAAAAATGGATTTATGCATTGAAAATGGGAAAATAAATCAAGCGATCATGGCATCGGATTGCGTCACACCTAACAACTTAATCCACAAAATAAATAAAAACTGTGAAAGTCAATACACCTGCACACTGTTTACATCTATTACATGGAAAGTTGATAACAACACCAAAGTGAATGTAAACACTGTAACGACGCCTGTAGTCGAAAAAATTGATAAAGCAACCCAGTGCACGGAAGATACGGGAATATGCACCGAAGATTATGACAATTTGCAAAAAATTATCTGTGTACTGCAAAGAGAATTTTACTCAAAAATGAGTCTTGAATTTTTTTTGAAATATTATGGAAAGTTATAGAAAAAAGAGAAGGCTTTCAACATAAGATGGTTTTTCGATTTTGCACTTCTGTTGCACCGAATTCTTGAACACTTCTAAGATAGAGCAAGAGCCACAGAAGCTTTTTATTGGCCCAACCAGTAGACGGCCTTTTCCTTTCAATATCTAGTCATTGGATGAATTGATTTAAACAATAATTACGTCCCCGAAATATGAATTCATTAATCAGATAAATATTTGTTATATATATATATATTTTATATAATCATAGTAGAATGTTCAGCTTGTGACCTATTTTATTTTGTTTTGTTTTCTTCAGAGGCCTTTGTTGAATTATTTTTTTTATCATATATACAACTGTTTTTTGTTTTTATGAAATGAAATAAACGTATTTTCTTGTATTGAATTTTATGATGCGAAACATTGTTCTTTGAACATATTTTAGATATTTTCTACCTATCGTTTGAAATATATTCAGCTTTTCGTGTAGGAGTCTGATTGAACAAAAACACACAATTCTTGATCCTATTCTCAGCCTCAGCAGGGTATGAGAATTTATACGCTACGAGAACCGTTTTGGACAAGACAGTTATTGGGTAGTCCCGTAGTATGTGTACTAGGTTGGGGTTAGGCCATAATTTCATTCCGATCTTCCCCATTTTAGTTCTATTACGAGTCGGGGACTGTCTATGTTAGCCTAGTAGTGTATATACCCCCTGTTCATAGGTTTCAGTCCCTTTGCACAACTTGATGTAAAGTAGGCGAACAAAATGAGTTACCTCCATGTTGGTAAACATACTTCTGGAGCGCCGTTTTTGCCAATACACGCCCTCAGGCTGAGACAATAGGCAATAGGGTGCTGATAGTGTATCCAAGTACCGGGCAGCATACCCTTTATCAGATCTTGCTGCTAAATTATTCTTAAATCAGTGGTTCTCAACCGGGAGCCGGTGCCCCCTGGGGAGGGGGGGGGCACGAATCACTTCAAGGGGGGCCACGGCACACGGCTAATTGGTCATAAAGCGACTTCGTTTGCATACTCTCCTTTTAAAATAAAATTCCCCGTTAAGGCGTTCACCGCAGTTCCATTATCTGAATAGGTTATTTGCGATCTCAGGGTATAAGCTGTGCGTGAATTGCTTGATCTCAATGAAATATAAAATCTACCAATCAAAATAGTTCTCTGGTAGGCCGTCTAACCTGCAGTCGGGCGGTTTCACTAGACTGCGAGATAAACTTCAGTATCGTATTATACACGCAAAAACACATATGTAAATTCCCAATGTCCAAAATACTAAAATGGGAAGACAGTTAAATCGAGATGAGGAAGAATGTGCGCAATGCCCGAATTGCTCGTATGTAATGAGCAATGAATTATTACGTTCATCTAAACTCCAAAACCACCGCGACAAAAATCATACAGAGGTGAAAGACGTTGACATCGGTTTCTTGGCTGCCAAGCAAGTTAAATTTGACAAGAAAGCAACATTGGCCAAGATCGGTTTTATGTCGGAGGAAACAAAATCTATAAACCGTCTTGATGTTGACAGTACATTTGTCAAGCTATGTGAAAGACGGTGTCTAATAGAAAAAACCTCGTCAGACAGTCCCAAGCGCAAGATTCCCATTGATTGTATATAATACTAAAAAGCTTTGACTTTTTTGTCTGTGGTTTGTTTTTGCATTCCATAAAAGGTCGCAAAACAATCCAAAACGCCAGAAGGGGGCCACGAGCCATAAAAGGTTGGGAGCCACTGTCTTACAGCATCAAGCTTTAACCGCACCACGAGTTACCAGCAATACGTTACGTTCAGATTTAGCAGATGAATTTTATTCAATAACGTCTTATTAAATTAAATTTTGTAATTTGTTGCTTACGACCATATTTGTTCACCAAGAAAATTTTCTGTCGGTATCATTTTAATAATTATGAATGAAATAATGATTATGATGAATATTTGCTTCATTACATTTGTTTTTTCTGTGTATTTTCGATTAAGTTGTATAAGCGTTACGTCTTTTCAGAATTGGGTTCCAATTGATATATATTTCAATTCATGGTTCGTGCAAATGGCTATGTGGCTGAAATTTATAGAACGGGAATGACATTAGGAGTTACATAAAGGGGTACTGCTATGGACTTCTCAACTGAAAGTGACGTCCTGGGAGCTATATATTGCTTGAGATGATAGGAGATATCGGCATGCAACGACAAATTGACATTTTTGTGACATTAGCTAGGTTGTAAATAAATTACACTAAGCGAAAGTTCTTGGAAAAAAACTAGCGTTGTAAACCTTACGTGATTGTAAATTGTATAAGCTTTTAAAAAAAAACAAAAAAATCGTTTTCATAAAAAAATCGAGAGCCATAAAAAGTCCCTGATAGAAGTGCTTCATAAGTAAAGCCTGAAACTACACCAACAGAAGCCTAAAAGATTTGTTTCAGAAGTTTCTTATAGATACAAACATTTTTCATATATCTGTGACCCACTCTCTTCTGTTCCGCGATAAAAATATAATTTTTGACCCATTCATTGAAAAAGGTTCGCCATCCCTGACGTATACATTCAAGTAGGTGGAGTAGATTATGTGACAAAGGATCAGCTATTTAGTATTCGGTTACATATTGGGACACACATTTCCTTTACATCTTTTCATTACACAGATCGCTCGCTAGCCGTAACATTAATTCCTAAGCCGGAGAAAATCCAGGCGACTGCTAACTCGCTCTCAAAATATTAGCGTAATTATTGGAAACAGTTTATCTATCAACCGCGTCAAAACATGTAAACATTTTATTATCAACATCATTGGAAATCTGGCGAGAAATTTTTCTAGGCTATAATATTCTATCGACTTATCTTACGCTTCGGTGTGGCGTGATGCTGAAGAGTGAAGACTACCAAATTTCTTGATCTGTTGCGAAATTGAATAATCTCGTGAAAAAACATTTTTCGCGTCAAGCAATTCAATATTAGAAAATGAATGTATATACTTTATTTTCGGAAAACACTAATTATTTGTGACACAGAATTGAACAAAAGTCTCAAAGTTGTCATACAAAAATAAAAAAAAAACGTCAACAGTAACGTCACAATTGTTGTAGGAGCATGAAAATTCGAAAAATTCACAAATGGGCCAAACAGAAGCAATGCTATTTTATAGCTATAAAGTGAACGTAAACGATTTGGCGATTGTAATGCCACAAAATGAATTTCGCAAAACTTTCCAAATAAAAGATGGTATATATTATGGTATTATAAATTCCTGTAAAATTTTTAAAAAGATTCAACAATCGTTCTCGCGAAAAATTCGTTTTAAAAATTTGCATAATCTTTTGCATATCTGAGCTTTTCAGACATAAGGCCATATGTTCCCTACACTGAGTCGCCTTGTCCAATTTTTTGGTTACAGCTGGAGTGATGTTGCATATATTCCCTCGAGTATTTTCGCCAAAGTAACCGAAGTATAAAATGGGCACCCCGATTGAAATTAAGGAATATTTTCATATATTTTGTTTTCCAATGTGTTCGGTTTGACGCAGCAATTCGACTTTATGATCGTTTGATTTATTTTTCCGTTTTCAGTAGCCTACATAAATCCACCATTTTAGGCTTCAGATTTGTTTGCAGGAACAGGTGCAACGCGCTGCATGATAAGAACAATGTTTCCCTCAAGACACTAAATAGATATATATATATAAATACATGTTAGAACAACAATATTATTCAACAGTACTAGATCTAGTTTTATTATAAAGTTTTGGGTCGATATATTGAAAGTTTTCGTAAATGAGTTTGTGTTATTGAATAATCAAACTTTATTTAAAAAAAAAACTAGTACTGTTAACAAACAAATCAAATTGGAGAATGAAAATTTCACCTTGAAATAAATTTCTGAAGTAGAAGTTTTCTTTTGTTTAGGAACTCCGTGTCAAAATTCAATGGAAACGATTTCATAGGTAGACGTGGCGGGCGGGGCCTTACAAAACATACAATAATTAGGTGATATCTTGTATTTGTATGTTTTGGAACCATAGTTACCAGTTGTGCAGCATACACAATATATTGGTAAATAGTTTAAATAAACTTTTTAGATTAAGATTACGTCTGTTTTGCGAGAGGAACACTCGGGTCAACTTTATTTTAAAACAAGATAAACTCACGTCCATGGCATTCTAAGCAATCTGTTCCGCAGCCAAACGAATTCTGAATATCTTCTACACACACTTGAATGTTGGTGGTTAAAAGACAGACTGTTAGTCTGAAAATGTACAAATATATTATCAAAAAATATATATACTTTTTTAACTACGCTATTACAATTTGAGCTTGGTGTCTCCAACATCAGACGATTAAAGGAGAGTGCAAATATTTTCCCGGGGATCCTCTGCCATCGCGCTCAATAATACTGCCAGTACAACATTGCATTAGATTGAATAATCTATGTTCTATTATTGTAACAAAATTTGAACAAATGATATTGAGCTAGGGAAGTGTCAAATGGGTTTTGTTTCTTCTGAAAGAAAAGCAATTGAGCTGAAATCTGAATTCCAATGCTCACTTAAATTATTTGCATTAGGTGTTAAAAATATTTCAACCCAAGTCACATTTCCAAAATCAAATTTATCTACAAATAGTTTGCTTCAAATTATCTGTTCCTGTATATAAAGTAGCCCACTGTTTCTGCAAATGTGGATTTTCAGGTTTGAAAGAAGTTGAAGTGGTCTATTATTTTATCACAAAAGTTCATTTTAAAACTTACATCTAATTCAACTTCATAAACCGTATGTTTCTTCTACCAGTCAGCCTTGTCAAATTCAACTCAAATTCATTTCCTTATATTCAATCAAGAACGCAGACTTGGGTACTTATACAAACTAATGATTAAATAAATTTACTCGCAAGGGTATGCTTAAATGCCAGGTAAGTTGAAGACGTTTCCGTTAGTCCAGTGTTCAGTAACAGGCGAAAGTAGCAAATTTGGTAAGTTCTTCCTGCTGCTCTGCAAGCTACAAAAAGCTTGGACATGAATGCGCCTAAATAACTGATCTATCGAAACTCTATCTTGTTGTTGTTATGTTTTATGGCGCTTATAACTTCAGTGGTCTTTTGCGCCTTTGATCATTTTGAATTTAAAAATCCTATCCTAACATATAATACAATATATACGAATATATAATTATACAATTGAATCAATTACAATAGGTAATTTTTCTAAATATTTCTGCCCATAGACAAAACAAATTCGATAACAGTTTCAATAATATCCATGTTACTAAACACTTCTTCCAAAGTCATTTCCAGTTTAAGTTTTCTGGCTTTGCTAATGACTGGTCTTCTTTGATGATTATATCGTTGACAATGCAATAAGTAGTGGTCTACGGCAGGCCTGCACAACTCAAATAACCACGAGGGCCGCAAGCAGAAATATGAAGCCCCGCGGGCCGCAAACTCCGCCACATACGTATTTCACAAGATGAACTACAAATCAAAATAATATTGTGAAACAGTTAAATTTAATGAAACACTTTCATTACTGAGGAGCTTAAAAATTTGAAGAATCCTATTTGAAGAATCCTATATATGAGATGGCAAATATGTATTTAGTGGTTCATCTACCTTGAAAACCCACCCTTCATTATCAATATTTCTTTTTTATTAGAATTAGGTATTGCGTGTTGCAGTATAAACTGACTGCAGAAAAATATTTTACTCAGGTTCAGTTTTGTAAAATCGTCCCAAATATATGTATGACAATTTATTTAGTCATATCTACCATTATTGGATATTTCCATTGTAGACTAGACAAACAATACGTTTAGTAGCAATAGATCTTTCTCTGTTGTACTTTTTTGACTGTTAAATTACATTTTTTCTACAAAATCTGCTCCAATTTATTTGAAATTTTACAATAAATAGCAAAATTATTTGTGCAAGAATTTCTGTACCATTCATAAATGAATGAATTGTTTTTTAAGTTCTAAATTTGAATCAAAATAGAAACTTCGGTTTCATAAACTGCTAGTAAAAAATAATGGGATATTGATAGGTTGCTAATATGCACTAATGGGTGTGAGATATTGTTTCAAGCTTGTTTCAGTCTGAATAGTGAGATATCTAAATCAGGGTTTCCCAAACACTGGGGGGGCGAGCGACGAATTTTAGGGGTCGCAAAGGGCACACCAATTTCACACAAAGTTCGATATTTATTGAAACTAGTGCAAAACATAAATACTGTATCACGATTTCGAATATGATCGGAGTAGCGGCGCGCTTGCATAACAATGCCGGCTTTGATTGTTGGACCCGAGAAGTGGCGGGTTCCAAATCACCCGCGGGCCGCACAGAAGTATCTAGCGGGCCGCATGCGGCCCGCGGGCCGTATGTTGTGCAGGCCTGGTCTACGGTCTCGGGTACGAAACACTGTTCACAAAATCCGTCAGAATGACAGCCAATTTTATGTAAATGTGCATTCAGGGCGCAATGGCCAGTTTGCAGTCGGAATAAAATAACTTGATATTTACGTGACAAAGTTTCGTTCTCTTGTCGTGACATCGTGGTAGGATGAAATCTTTTATAATGGCTTGCTGATTCACTAATAACATATTCCGTATTCCATTTTTCCCGAGCCAATATATCAAAATATGATTTTGCTTCTGAGACGGAAAGTGGCAGAATTGCATCGAGGGAGAGTTTGTTGATTGCTCCTTTTGCCAGGTTATCCACTATTTCGTTTCCGATAATTCCTACGTGAGCTGGTGACCATAGGAATGTAATTTGTATTCCTTGTTTTGTTAACACCGAGTTTATTGTAGCTATTTTCGCTATTAATATGTTTTTGAATGTTGAATAATTAAGAAGAGCTGAAAGGGCATCGAGACAGTCTGTTATCATCAATACACGTTCCGGTCTTGTTGTTGCGATCCATCTGAGACAACCCAGAATTGCGTATAGCTCCGATGTATGTGAAGAGACAAATCGATGTAATTTCAGTTTTTTCTCTACTTTCGCTTGAGGCACATAATATGCAGCACCCACGCCAAATGTGTTTTTCGAACCGTCAGTAAATACTTGTACATAGTCTTGATAGTTTTCGTGCACATAGTCAAGGAATGACGTTTGAAGTATTGTTGGTGAACATGTTGTACCATAAATAGTTAACGATGTATCAATTTGCGGTGGCTTCATTATCCAGGGAGGAATCTCGAAATTGACATATTTTGCAACAGAGAAGTCGGTAAAAAAGCTGTTGGTTGTTTTAATATTAAACGTTGCAAATGATGGTTTGTCAGGAAAATATTCTTCCCACGACTTTTTTTCAATAATTGTGCTGTAATTTCGCTGTCATGAGGAATCATTCTGCATTTGTAATGTAGACATTTTCTATAATGTATAATATGTAAGGGCATTTCTTTACCCTGGGATTGTAAAGCTATAATGGGAGTACTTTTTAATGCATCCAAGCAAATGCGTAAATATTGTGATTGGATTACAGCCAGTTTCTGCAATATAGTCGGGGATGCAAAATAAATTGCTTCCATGCCGTACTCGATAACTGGCTTTATTATCTTATTATTACTCTATCTTACTTTGAATTCTATTTCTTGTACTCCCATTTTGAAATTTTCGCCAGGTGAAGATATATTCCAGACAGAGACCTGAGATTCTTTCTTTCACCTCAAGCTTATTATAATAATATAAGTCACTATAGAATACCATTAGAGTCAGACACGCATTTTATCACTACTTTAAAGTCTATGTTTGTGTTTAGATTATCGAATGAGCTGCCTAAACTAATAAATCAAACAGAGGTTAATTTCAATACAACGACTCCGTGCTAATGCGAGAAAAACAAACGCTATATAGGCCCATTACATTCATTTTAACACCTCCGGTAGGTCCGACAGTTTTTCTTTTTTCAAAATTTTATAATAAATACTCTGTATTAATATATATGAAGTGTGTACGTCGTTTATACGTGGATGGATGTTACAATATTTTCTAACCACTGAAAACTTATAGTATATATGGCTATATGCATACAATTATTATCTCGTGAGCATGGCAATTTTGCGCGGGATACACTCACAGCTTGTAATTTGCGTGATCGGGTAAATACTAGGTCCGGGCGTAATTCGTTAGTTGATGTTGCTGATAATTCTCAGAAGAACGAAATCTTTGGCGAAAATAACATTTTTCCTTGTGCAGCTAAAATATATATTTTCTTGATGAAAATTCTACATATATATTTATGGAAATTATTACACAACATTTACCATATATATATATTTAAAATGCTAACCAAATATAGGATCAAGTTATAAAATCATATTCTAACGTATTTGAATTTAACCGACAGCAACACATAAGCCCAACAAGACCTTGCTACCAATATGAATGTTCTAATTGAATGTTTGCAGTGCTGTAGAACATTTCTTCACCCATTTAGCGATTTATTACCAGAATTTTAAGAGATGATAGATGCCGCTATTCCAAAGTGGAAAAATGTCCTGTAGTGTCACATACAATAAGCACATTATTGACATGGATTTACAGTGTTACATTAAGTAACTTGAGCAACACATAGAGGGATAGTTCACAGTGGCGTAGCAAGACTCTCGTGGGCCCCCCCGCAAAAATATTTCGTGGAAATGACCCTAAAAACTCTCGGACATAAGCTAAAACAAAGTTTTTTTTTTATTTCGTCAAAAAGCATAACATGTCGTTATAAAAAGGCAATGGTAACCTAAAATTTGCGCTTTCGTGTTAGCAAACTCATCCACCATCTTCGTCATATCAAGTTTTTCAATTTGCTTCAAAAATCAGTAGCTTACCTGTGATAATTGTCGCGTAAGTTTTGGAAGGAAATTCATTCGCGCCGGCGCCATCACTTTTGGAGATTGAACACGCATCTGATTTTCTACCGATACCACCGGTGCTAGGCTTAATTCCTCCTCAGTTACGTTCGTTATTCCCAAGTTTAATTGTTTCAATTTGGGTTTAAATATTTCGTTTATCTTGGTTACTTTAATTTTTTTCATACGTTCTTCCTCTTCTGCCCTTTATTCTTCGTTTTTGTGCGCCACTAAGAGGTTTTGCTTTCGACATCAATCTGACAGCCTTCGTAATTGTGCCGGTGGTCGGTGCGATCAAACCACACGACACCGAAAATCGACGACTCCGGCATTGTTACATAACAAAACGATTTGAGCAGAACTAACATCAACATTATAAGATGTGCATTACTGCTTTTGCAATGCAGCTTTTGGTTTTGCGGCTTAAATTTCTAAATTTTAACCGATTGGGGCCCCTGTTCGCTGCCCCCCCCCCCACCCCGCGACCGCGGGGGTTGCGGGGGTGGATGCTACGCCACTGGTAGTTCAGCTACTGCACCAGAAAATATTATGGGCTCCTACTGTACCATCACAAAAATTTACAGCACAACACAACGTACTGTTAGTGCATGGTGGATTTGCCGTCGTGTAGTGTCACGCTCTATTTTACTATATTTTTTTTTATCTACTAAGTAAGGTTGGGTGTAACTTTTGTGCAATTTTTTACATATTCAATGAAGCAACTGATTGGACAATGAAACAAAACATGTAGCTGAAAATGTGAAAATATATTGAATTTAACAACATGCAAAATTTCTGGAATTGTCTTGTAGTGTCACTTGGAATAACCCAGATATATATTTGAGGAGAATTCATATAGTTTCGCCAAACGACAACTTCGGAAAGTCCAGAGTAACGCAGCCCCAAGCAAATTAATAATATAATCTACTCGCATTGGTAGCTCGAGATCTTGTCAAGTATTTTTAGTCACGGTCAATGACAGCTAGTGCATGTGACACTTACTGACGAATATTTCAGATTCAGATTTTATTTTCGTCATGCAAAACCAATATACGATATGAAAAAATAAAAAAAGGCATATAACAAATTACGAAGACGGATATCGTCTTGTTGCAATAGACGGGGGATCGCGAAAGACTCAAAGAGTCATCCAGTCAGCGACACCTTGTAGCTGCATTGAAGCAGCAAATATAGCAACCGAACAACTCAACATTAAATAGTCACTAAATTCGACACAATCATATATATAAAAGGGACAACAAAAAGAATGCCTTTAAGCTAAGAGTATTGGATATTAGATATTTACCTAATTGAACTCAATCATACAAAGTAAGAACAAAATAAAATCGAAATAAACACCGAGATACTACAATGATTACATCGTATTATATGACTCAACAGCGACATCTGTAAGAAGGGTATGCCTCAATGACAACAAAGAATTGCGAAATAATGCTGACTAAGCATACACAGTAAACCCATATGGCGTGCCCAGCAACGGGCTTTTGGCTGTGAGAATCGATACCGTATTTAACGGATATTTATGTTCAAAGCGATTGTTAGTGGCTATTAGAGTAGTGCAGAATAATTATGGGTTCTGCAGTATTCGTGGCATATAGGTTGGGCGGAAAATATTAAAACAAGAACAGTACACAGCGAGCACATGAATAAACTGTTCAAAGATGTTTATTTTGTTGTTTTCTAGCATATGCTTTATTGTCAAAACATGTTAGTAAAAATTCAATTGCATTTAGTATTAGTATTAGTTTATTATGTACTTTCAGTCATACATCCCATCCCTGGCCCTGTGATTTTATTGAAAAATGTGATATGACTGCACCATACTTGGAGTAGGTATAGAGAAATTTTGAACGTGAAAAAAAAATGTAAAATTAATGGTAATTTTCACACGTAACGGCGCGCATTAGAATGTTTACGACTTTCTACGCGCATTTCCGTCGAAAAAATAACATTTTTTGCATTGAGGGGGCCTGTGAAGAAATAATTAGAGGTGTGACATCATCAAAATTGTCAATTGAAGCCTTGAACTTGAAAATTCTGTAAATACAAGCATGAATTTTAGAGTTACCATTCTTGCTATAATAGTGGTTTTGGTGTTCTGTAGGAAAATAACACAAGAAAACGTTGAAATAAAAATTAATTAATTAGAAATAATTATTAACCCTCTACTAGACACAAAATCTCGCAAGTTCAAGGTTGTTCAATAGAAATTTTGTCGCATAGAAAAAATATCATTAGAAGCAAGTGTTTTAAACATATATAGCTGAATAGAACTTCAGCAAACGGTATTAAAAAGTCATTTAGGGCTTGATGGTTGACAATAAAAATATTTTAAAAATAACCCATGTAAAATGGCCCCAGAGCAACCGGTAGAGTAGGGTTAAAACAGTAATTTTTTGCCCTCTTACCAACAGCGACCGATGGTGTGAGTATGTCACTTGTAGCTATCAATATATTTTTTAAAAAGTTTGCGGGCAAAGCATGCATAGCTGCAGTCTTTTATTTCCTGACTAATTTCATTCCAAATTACTGGACCTTGGAACAATATGGACTTTTGTAAATTAGAAGAGTCTGACCTTGGAACAAATATGTTGTGCTGTGAATATCTTGTGCCATGATTGTGGACTAAACCTATGTTTTGAAAATAATTCATAAAAGTATTTGGAGAACAGTTTTGTTTCGTACGGTACATAAATTTTGCAACTTCATAGCGATAAAGTCATTTAGTTTAAGAAGTTTAAGTTTATAATAGTACGGTGTTGTATGTTCTTTGTAATTGCTATTGGGAATTATGCGAATTGCTTTGTTTTGCAGTACACTGAGCTTTTTCAGATGCTGATTTGCCGAACAACCCCATATTATTATTCCATAAGACATATGTGAATAAAAAAGACTGTAATAAATGTGTAAAAGAGTTTTTTGTGAGACCAATCCACGTAGCTTACTCAGCGTTCCAACGGCTCGTGCTAGCTATTTTGATAGCAGTTCAATGTGACTACTCCAGTTCAAGCAACAATCAATTTCAAGTCCCAAGTAAGAAGCTGTTTTCACCTTTTCCAGCTTAAAACCATCAAGATATAGATTTACGCTTGCATGATCATTCTTAGAAATTACAATGTATTTAGTCTTCTGGGGATTCACAGTTAGCTTGTTGGAGTGCATCCATTTGCTAATCTTTGAGAGCTCAGAATTGCAATCGGTTTTTTAATTGGTGAATGGAACATCTCGAAAGTTTGAAAGAAGTGTCATCAGCAAAAAGATGTGTCAAAAATTTACTGGAATTATGGATATCATTCACATAGATTATGAACAATAGAGGCCCCAATACAGAACCTTGTGGTACGCCCATATTAACATTTTGTGAGTAGATCTAACATTACCAAAACTGACATATTGCATACGTTCACTTAAGTAACTTTTTATCAACGCCAGAGCTTTACCTCTAATACCATAATGATGAAGTTTGTGCAGTAATATTGAGTGATCAATTATATCAAAAGCTTTTTTCAAGTCCACCTAAATGTTAACCGAATGTTGTTTTTCCGCAATATTCATATATTGATGAGTAACACTGTCTAAAACCGCGTGAATAGTTGAGTGTTCCAATATAAAACCGAATTGTTTATCTGACAAAATGTCAAATTTGTCCAGCTATTCTGCCAATCTGTTGTGTAATAGTTTTTCAAAAAGTTTGGATACTGCTGGAAGAACTGAAATTGGTTGATAATTGCTTACTATGCTTGGATCACCTGATTTAAACACAGGCGTCACTTTTGCCACTTTCAGGCATTGAGGAAAGACTCCATGCTGCATGCATGTGTTAAAGAAATCTGTAAGATTCTTGCTAATGATATGAATCATAATTTTTAGAAAACGAATAGACAGGCCGTCCGGACCAGAAGCTTTTCTTGAATCCATTTTGTTCACAAAGGAAATAATTTCATATTCTAGTATAGGCTCCAGGTAAATTGAATTTTTCTGGGGTTCGCCTAAATATTTCATAAAATTTATAGAATTATTTGTCAGATTTGATGCAAGATTAGGACCAACGTTTACAAAGTAAGTGTTAAATTCTTCGCATATGGACTGGTAGTTGCATATAATGCCATAATTTGTCTCAATTTCATGTGGAAATTTTTGTTTATGCTTCTTATTAGTGATTGTGTTAATGAGATTCCATGTCTTTTTTGTGTCACCCTCTAGTTCTTTGAATTTTTCTTGATAAAATTTTATATTAGCCTCTTTCTTGATATGTGTAAGAATGTTAGAGTATCTTTTGTAATATCTTATTTTTGTTTTATTCATGGATAAAAATGACTTTTATATAAACGTTTACGAGTCGCGATTGATTTTTGATACCTATCGTGAACCACGGTTTCGAGTCGAATCTCAGTTCTCTACGTGTTTTTTCCTCAGCGGAGCATGTTTGTCAACAACTGATTTCAGAATTTCCAAAAGCGTATCAAATGTTTTTTCGATATCAGGATTGTGTGCATTGGAAATGTCTAATTCAGCTGCTGAGTTTTCAATATCTTCTAAAAAAGAGTCAAGTTGGAAATACTTCAATGATCGCACAAATTTAGTCTCAGAGTTCTTTCTTAAGGTCGTATTGCGAATTATACACACTATAGGTAGATGGTCAGAAATATCATACCACAAGGCATAACCTAGCAACTGTAATTCATTTTCGTTGCTGATCAATTAATGTACAAGAATTATTAGTGATTCTGGTGGGCGCAGATATTAACACTTGTAATGAATTTGACAGTAACATGTTTGAGTATTCCAAAACGAAAGAATCAGAAGTTTTGCACAAATTTATGTTAAAGTCACCAAGAAAAAAAACTATTTTCTTGTTTGCCATAATTTTGTGCATCGACTCATTTAACAATGTGTAAAAAATTTTGCGATCTTGTTTGGGGTGTCTATATATAACTGCAATAATCGCTTGTTTGCCATTGTTTAGTTTGACACTTATCCACAGATCCTCACAGCCAACAAGATTAAGCCCAAATTTATCAGTTTTGAAATATTCTACACAATTTTTTATGTAAAAACACACACCCCCGGCCGCTGTTGGAGAATCCTCGTGTATGAAAGAGTAATTTGGCAAGTTAATATTTACCACAATAGACTTGTGTATTCGTGTTTCTGATACAGCTATGATATCAGGAAAAAAATTTAAATCGTCCAGAAGATTACCAAGTTTTTCTAAATTTTTACCAATCGATCTGATGTTCACATGGATCATAGATATATCACTTGGTAATTTTGTTTTGTTAAGATTGTGAACATCAATATACCCAGGTGAAGATTTCCAGGCTGGGTTTATTTTATCAAAATCTGTACCAGCGAAGGTACTGAAAAACTCTTGATCATTTTCTGACATACCCGGAAAAATATCAATTAAACAGTGGTTACAGTAATATGGATCATCTGATTGGCCAAGTTTGATAAATTGATCAATTTTAAGGCCAGAGCATTTCAGATGCAACCATGAGTTACATAAGTCAGTGGTTCCCAAACTTTTTTGACCATCGCCCCCCTAAAGTAGTTTATACAACTTCATCGCCCCCCTGCACTACAGAAAAATATAAACTCAGAAACGAATTTATTACAGACCAAATAAGAAGACAAATCATAGTTTATAGTGTTTTTTAATGAGATAGATGAGCTTGGTGTTCTTCAGCGAGTTTTTTATTATATCTAAAATTACCCCATTTACTGATGGAAAGGTGATTTCATTGTTCTAATAGCAATAGTAGCACGGCTGAAAACCCCTTTTTCACCATATAATAGGTCGGAAATGAAAGAATTCAGGGTCCTACCTCCTCAAAAACCGCCGTGTACTCTTGCCTTATAGCATTTCACTTCCTAAATTCACCCCATTTCACATTAAAATAATAAGAACAAAAATAATTTTCCCAAACTTATAATAATGATTTTCGTACATTTCATTCATTCGTACAGCCTGATGACCTGCACCAAAATACTTCGGAAAAATCCATCCCCGATTCCTCATCCTATCACGGCCTCCAGTCCATATTTAACCAGCCATTTTTTTTTGGTTCATGGACTCGGATGTGGAAGAAGCCGTGACTGACTATCGGCTACGGCCTAGGGGTCGGCAAATTTTATGTCGCTCGCAGGACAAAATTCAGGGTTGCTAGTCTTTTGCGGGTCGCATATATTTTTTGAGAGTTAAAAACGGAACACACGCGAAAACTGCGACAATCGTGAACTCAACTCAGTCGTCTTATTAAAAAAATATTACAATGACATTTAATGTGACACTGTCTTGTTGCTGCATCGCGCTGGATAGCTTTACGACGCCAAGATTGAAAAAATTTCTAAATGGGCATCACCAAACCCACTTCTTTGCTTGCTCTTTGTAATGTGCATTTTCGAAAATAATGGTTTGCACAAATATGTACTTCCAAACATCGAAGTGAATATTTTCGCACGATTTGTGAAATTTTGATAAATATATATTTTCTTTAAGAAGATACATTCTTACAAAAATCAAGCAGTGATGAATCTCCCGAATATGAATATGAATTTTATTTCCTAATCGCTTTGCAATATATTCGAATATTTACTGCGCTATTGAATTTCCATTTGTCTAATTATAATTAAATTGTAGGCTCGTTAAATGAGTGGCTGTTCACTAAATTGTTAGGATATAGTATAATTTACTCTAAACGTGTCTCACGATAAATTCTGTTACGTAAAAAAATGTAATTTACTCCTCGAGCGTAGATTATAAATAAAAAATTTTCATCGTCAAAACCGCCGTTTGGATATTTCCCCGGGCATAGACTTCCTTGTTTACTTCGTGACATTGGCCAATCAGCAAGATGCAAAATACGTAACAATGCCCCCTTTCGCAGGCGCTCAGACACTCTCACTCAGACAGATTTCCAGGCGTGGTCGTGAACAATTTACCTCATTTCCGCGTTTTTGAATTATATTCGTTAGTATTTAGTTGTTTTTCGGGAATTTAAATATAAATCAAATAAGTCAATTATTACTTTGTCTTTCTATGAATTTTAGTTTAAATACAGTAATCAAAAATTAGTGTAGAAATAGCTATGATAGACTAGGCTAAAATTCTTTATCGGTACTTTTAAAAAACAGATTGTTAAATGGTGTGTATTAGAATGATAGTTTGAATCAAATACCCCATTTTACAGGCCACAGCTCGCGAAACCACTCTTAAAATAAGCACCGAAAATTTTAAAATGGTAAAGTATGGAAAGAATTTTCCGCGGTCAAAGGTCGGGGAAAGGTCCATTCAGTGAATCGTCCCGGGCCAGATTATTTTACTTCGGCAGTATTTTGCCGACCACCACTACCTTACCTTACTGCAAAGACGAGACCAGAAATTCTTTCGCGTGTGAATATCGCCCACATGTTTCAAGCCTGCGAATGCACACAGAGTACAGAATTAAGTGCGCCGAACATAAAACAGCTTTCGCGAAATCGCCCCCTTAGACTTTTTCGCCCCCCTCTGTATCGTTTTCGCCCACTGGGGGGCGATATCGCCCACTTTGGGAATCACTGACATAAGTCACAGTAAATTACATTGGAAAGGCATCTTTTTTTACATATCTGGCATGGAAATTTAGTAGGCATTCAATACAAAAAGTTCACTCACAGTATGCCAGAATCAAGAGTTATGGGAACTTCACCAGGTCATTTTCTGATCTTATTTCCTTCTTTTCATTTCATGAAGTTAGACAATTCAGCAATTAAATATATCAAATGGTTAGAATGCATATTAACTTTTTGCTTAGGTCTGCGGAGTTCACTCAAACAGTCAAATGGCTTTAGCAGTTTCACTTTTTAGTTTATCGCTTGCTCCACACAATGCTGCAATGTTACCAGTCCCAATTTGACATACCGTGTTCGTGCCTACATCTTGCCACACAATAATTCCACCGCGAAGGCATACCGGTACCGTAGTCCAATGATACGGTACCGTACCGGTAGTCTACCGTTACCATATTAATTAAAAGTCCAAGTCTTGGTACGGTACCGGTACCGTACTGTCCTTGTAATTACCACCAAAACAATTGCCAGAGTAGCCTAATTTGAACCAGAAGAATGTTAAATCTCTTATTTTCTGTCTACTGCCATTCTCTACACTGCCCATGCCGTCAAGGACTGGATTAGCATTAACAGATTACGGTAATGCTGTAATGGGCCACATACTGGTACCGTACTCACTACGGTACGTACCGGTAGGTGGTACCTATTACCGTATCCTGGCATATGCAGGTACATTCAGGCTACATGCTAAACTTAAGAACCTTAAAATGTTCGTACGGTACCGATGTACGGTACGGTAACACTGACACCATGCCCTTCACTTTCTCAAACGTCGCCATCCATAATCTGCTCCACAATTCGACCGCATTTTGACATCCCCAATCTGCCACCACGCTTCGACCGCATTTTGCCATCCCTAATCTGCCACCACGCTTCGACCGCATTTTGCCATCCCTAATCTGCCACCATTCGACCGCATTTTGCAATCCCTAATCTGCCAGGCTTCGACCGCATTTCGCCATCCCCAATTTGACTTTTCGTCCCTATTTCGCCATCCCTAATCTGCCACCTTTCGACCGTATTTCGCCATCCCTATTCTGCCATCCCCAATATGACTTTTATGCTACCACCACTATAGTTTTCTGTGATACACTTGTACACTCGTGGCGCGTGCTTCCGACGAAACTGTTTGTTTTTTGTGCTAAAATAAACGTCGATTGTGCATTTTGTGCTAAGAGTACTGTAATCCCTCGCGTACGGCTCCAATTTCAAAAGCTACACTACTAACTTTTGTACTGCTTAAATGCGGGTATTCATGTATAGGTATGTTACAAAAAAATTGAAGTTCATCCGATTTAAATAAAAACTGCGCCAAGTAAAACAATACCAAGTTTATAATAAACGGTCAAGAAATAACGGAGATATCGGAATTTTAGTACCGCCCGACAGGCCAATTTTTTCCATAATGATTGTATTACTTTTTTGATAAGAACTGAACTAAATATGGAAAAAGAACACATATCAATCACTAATCTTTCGATGTGCGTCACATCCATGGTATATTGAGACTATTTCAGGATTTTATTCTGGCAACGGTCATTGACACCGCCGAAAGATCGTCCCAAATAAACTCTGGAGTTGTGCATGATATTTGGACAGTGGTTCATTGTGGGTAATAATTAACGATGTTCTGATTGTACAAACTTCATGAAAATTGTATCAAGTTAGAAAAGAAATACACACATCCACATAAATTTTATTGGTGTCCATAGACAATATCATTAATTTGCTCTACGTATAACTGGAGCGTAATTTTTAAAAGCGTCGAATGTTCGGAAATTTATGCGCTAATGAAAAAAATCAAATACCAGATAATAGTTGTTTATTCTATCTAAATTATGTCAAAATTTCATAGAATTCCAAGCTACAGCAGGCAGCCGTTTTTATGAGCGGTATTTCAACACGGCGTAACGGTACTTAGCAGACGTGATGCGTACATTTTTTGCCGCGGATTTTGTAACATTTCTAATTCATGACACCAACGTTTTGATAACAGCTAAACTCAGGATAGTTGTCTAGATATAGAAATCTTGTTCATGTTTTTCCTAGGATGTTCTCGATCTATATTCTGCGATATTCCCAACATTTGTGAATTTATTGTATTGCATTGACAAAAATATTCATCCGGCCCGTTTCAACACAATTTGAGTCATACCCGGCCCGAGGTCAAAAAAGTTTGGTGACCCCTGCCTTAAAGCAAGCAATCTAAGCTGTGGAGGCCCTAGCCTAGTTTAAATTTTTTTGTATTTCATCTCAAAAAAGACACTCTAAAATGTCGACTTGTTGTCGAACTGGAATTGCTGCTGCTAGTTACCACCTCACAAATGATCGATGTATAAACAAGAGAGCTATGCTCAAATATATGAACACGTCACAAGGTGTCGCTATTTTTTATTCTGACACATAAAAAACGAATCTTAGAAATTTTTGAATTAAGTAAAAATAATAGCCTTCTGGCAAAATCAATCTTTGACCACTGAAAATTTAAAAGCAATTGGTCCAGTATTCGAAGAGAAAAGCGACAAAGTAGAAGAATAACAAGAACAACAACATAATATTGAAACGATCGTTATGTACACTGACGTGTTCAATAATGTGCAGAATATTTGATAAAGTTGTTTGTTTTACATCAATATTCTTCAGGATTCCCGATGTAACATTAGTCCAATCATGATAAATTGCACTGATCTGACTTTGTGGAACACAACATCGATTAGTCATGCTGACGAGTGACGTAAATAAATAGCCTCTATAATACAAATGCAATTCTAAAGAAAAGTAAAATACTTTAGAAAAAGGGAATTAGTACTTATAGTGTTTGGGTGAATATTATAGTGCTAACGTTATAACAGTATAATTATGTTAGTAGTTGTGTCTGTGTGTGTAACTAGGGTTGCCAACTATGAAAAGTTTTAATAAAGGACATAGACAACCGTCATCATTTATTTTGTAACTTGCAGGAAGGAACAATATAAAACAATGAAATAAAAATTGTATACAAGCTAAAAAATGTATTAATTAAAACAGTCTTCATGTGTTTTTCATTTAATGTTTATTTGACATTGACCCGAACAATGTTACTAAAATTGGTATTTCCTTGGCTATTTGAGCCGGACCAAAGCGAAATTAAAAAGAATAATAAAAGTTTGCAAGTACATAAACGGAGACCTAGTAATCTACCTCAGGGTGGTTCAAGGTTGCTAGGTTGAAGGACCGCAAAAACTTTTGAGGAGGTCTCGAGAAAACCCCAAAATGATCGAAATATCGCGAGATTACATATTTTAAATTTAATAAATAACGAGAGTTTATTGTTTTAATCAGACTATTAATATGTTGCATGGGTGGCGTACTTCTAAAGAAGATATATAAAGCCTCCAGTTATTTTAAAATAAATTCCCGACAATTACTGTTGTATTTTCCGCATCTTGCGTTTAATGTCGCTTCAAATTATATTTATTCGTGGCAGATATTACTTGAATGCAAACCAGACACAGCGTGGTGGGCAAGAAAATACGTTTCCGGGCGATGTCTCCAAAATGTCGTGTCCTACTTGTTCCAATCATCCCATAAGTCTCAGGTGTCCCATAAGTCCCACGACGCCCGTGTCTCCAAAATGTCGTGTCCTACTTGTCCCATAAGTCTCAGGTGTTCCATAAGTCCCACTTGTCCCCAGACGCCCGTGTCTCCAAAATGTCGTGTCCCACTTGTTCCCAGACGCAGGTGTCTCTAAAATGTTGTGCCCCACGTATCCCCAGACGCCGGCGTCTCTAAAATGTCGTGTTCCAGTCCACGTGTTCCGGAGAAGTGGGACACGTGGTACAAGAGTGCTAAAAAATACTGGATTGCGCGGCGTTAAGTCGGCTCTGCGTTTCGTCACTTCTGTCACATGGCCCACGCTTGAAAACAGAGGAGTGTTTTTACTAAAATAAAGGCACAAAATCTTAGAAAAATAGGTTTAAATCTAGGGATCCCAACCCCAGTTGGAATAGATAAAAAAACTCTGAAGAATAAACTAAAGAATACTAGAAAGAAAACACAACAATTTAAGAAAACGACTCATAGGCTCATTTCGTGTCCAATAAATAAGTTTCAGTGTTTTTTCAGTGTTTTGATAGGTAATATTATACTTGAAAACGAAAAAAAGCAAACTTTGAGTCGTCTGGTGAACTCGTAATATTTTAATAAACACCGATAAACTATATAAAAATTCTTGGTACTCCTGAAGTATGCGCACCAAGATGTCGCATAACCTGAACCCTAACCTGGTACACAGCCTGATTTCAGGTTGTGCGCCATCCTGGTGCGCATACTTCAATGGTTCAAATTCTGCTATAAAATTTCTGTGGTGCCCCTCTTTGCTTGATGCCCTAAGCACGTGCTTATATTGTTTAATGGTTGATCCGGCGCTTTCTGAAATCCTTCAGAGGTGAATAAAGCACACAGTGTATTGAATGCCAAATGTTCGTATGTTGTAAAGTTGTACAATCAAAATACAGAATTACACTTAAAACTTTAACGCATGTATACGTGATGAAACCAAATTTCTAACTTACAAAGAACGATAAACACTGAGCGAGGGAAAATATATCACAATAGAAATGAATCGGAGGAACGACCTTGTTTTTCAGGCAAATACCATGCACTATTAACAATACGGTGAAAATATTGAAACATACAGTAACTATCCTTATGTACTCGCTACAATACTATTTATATTGTGGCAATCGCAGATTTAATTGATCACTATTAACTTAATGAAGCAACACATTTCGTTTTTGGAGATTTCGAGATGATGAATATGTATGTTTGATATATACACTTCATATGTATATTTATTGCCCTTAATTGAATTGTAATTTCCGGGATTTTACAGCAGATCTCAGCACAATTAGATTAAAATTGAAAGACAGTTTGTATTCCCGTAGTTTTCATGGATTGAATATTACGCTTCGAGAAAAAAATCATTATGGATCATTTTAACAAATGCGCAAACACCTCGACGGCTCAGAAGCCGTTGCATGGTAATTTGAGATTCCGATTTTACTGCCCGTCTTATTGGGAGGTTATAGGGAAAATAAACAAAAAAATCATCAAACAATGATTACTTTTTATAAAAAACTATATACGTGGAAAAAATCAAGAAAAGTAATGAGAATTTAAAAACATTTAACTGCAACATTTGGAAGTACTTCTCCGCATTTTCTGATACGTTTTGTTGTCTAGGACAGGGCTACTCAACTGGCGGTCCGAATCCGGATCTTTCGAGTATTTGATTCAGATCACACCTAATTCCTTATTTTGGATTATTAACCCTACTTTTGAAGTTTTCTTTTATAAAATGACTTTTGTACCTTTGTATATATGAAAACAAATATAACATCATAATAAACAATCTTAGCTAAGTACGGCCGAGGAAGTACGCGTTTAAGAATGCCAAAATATAATTTCTGGAAAGACTGGACCCAAATATTTTTGAAGTTTTGTATGCGGATCTTTGTTAAAAATAGTTGAGGAGCCCAGGTTTAGGACATCGTTTGTAATTTTTTTGTCGCGGAACACCTACGCTTTTTTATTCTACATAACACAGTTTAAGAAATGCTGGTCTAGTTCATTAACACAGGGCAACAAAAAACAGCATTGGGATTGTTCATTGAAGTGCTGTTGTGCTTGTTTTCAGATTTATTAACATGTAATTAGAATATTTTTTGTTTAGTTTCCAACAAAACCTTTTGAAATGAGTGTAATTATTGCAATTGAATTCGGCCCTCAGCTATAACTGGATGTGGAAACGAGCTGAACACAATAAAAAAAAATTCACTGAGTCATTGTTTTTCCTTCACTTGATTTGATCTTTGATCCCTCCGTTGACGTTGCGGACATCACCATACCCCACACACGTTTAACAATTGCAACTTCTACAGCTATTATGCAACTTACACCCAGAACAGCACCTGCAATTACACCTACAGTCACTGCGGTACCTGCACACGCTGCGACACCTACTACACCTGCACACGCTGCGACACCTACACCTGCACCCATTGCTATCTTTATATTCCTCTTCTTTTTATTCTCTTCATTTATTTTTTTCATTTCAATGAATGCATCGTGCAAAATTGCAGCACTGTTTTGCAATTCCACTGAAATATCTTCCACCAGTGGGTCTGCAACTTCATGATGTAGATTCTCCAATTCTTTTGGACTGAGGTATGAATCTCCCAGTTTCTAAGAAAAATGTGATGTGATGCTTTTTCTTACTAGATGACTTTTTTTTAGAAACGCAACATTTCACCAACTTATTGGACACGTAGTGGACATAACGATCGTTTCAATATTATGTTGTTGTTGTTCTTGTTGTTCTTTAACACGTTTTTAAAAAGTCGCTTTTCTCTTCGAATAACGGACCAATTGCTTTGAAATTTTTAGTGGTTAAAGATAAAAATTTTCTCCAGAAGGCTATTACTTTTTTTTTTCGCTATGACGTCATCAAAATTATGTGACTCTACGTGTCCATATATTTGAGCATAGCTCTCTTGTTTGTACTCTAATCGTTTTTTTTTTGAGTAAAAAGATTTTTTCTAAAACATAAATATTCTTCCAACAATCACTTTTTGGCCAAAAAGTTAGTTTATAAGTCTATTTCATTCTAACAGACCCTAGTGCAGTGACTCTAAATTAGTTGAGTCTAGTTGCCAGTGCCCAGTCAGAAAAAACTTTGGCAAAAAGTTGAATTCTAACTAATCATGCCGATCAGCTGGAATTTGAAAGGAATATAATATTACAAATTACGTATAACAGATCCTATTTTATTTATCAGCTGACTTATATGAATGAACTGAAATATTAGACACAATTAGTTTTTATACCGTTTCAACCTTCCACCAGTTGCACTGTTCCTTTAAATACTTTTTGAATTGTTTTCTGTATTTCTCTGATCCGACTTTTTCAACTAATTTGTACTTTTTAATCGCCTCTTTAAATGATTCCTCGTGCACTTTCTCAACTTGGTCAATTGTTGGGATCCCACTTCCATCTAGTAGAACCTAATGTAATCAAAACACAGGATTATATAACCTGAACCTCGAAGACTTAGATTTGATAAGAGATGGTTACTGTTAGACTCAACTACATGGTATTCTAGAATAAATGAATGGACATATTTTGGAACTCTTATGATTTTAAAGAGGGTAATATATAACCCGAACAATTAAATTTATTGATAATTCTTCAACTATGCATGTATATTATGTTATATATTAAAGCTGTACAACGATTGGCATTCCATCGAAAGTCAAATAAAAAGTGCTCTCACCTTCATTTTTCCCTTATATAGATCAATGCAATCTTGAAAAGCAGATTCGTAATGTGCTTTTGCGAGTGTCTGCGAAAATAAAATTTTATTTAATGTCTTCACTAATCCACCATTGAATATCAACGGATTCGATCATTTTTTCAAATTGAAAATGTGGTCAGATACAGTTTTTTTTGGAAAATAGTGTTATGAAAGATAACAGGATACCGATTCTAGGCTTTATTAAACATAAAAACACCACTACCACAACTTAACACTGTAAACAATAGAATAACACGCAAACAGTAAAGCATGCAGTACGACAGAGCTAGGGCAATCAAGAGTACATTGTTTATCTAATAATTACACTGTAAAAAAATAATAACACCACAATTTCCCCTTCCTAAAAGATTAGTTAACAAAAAGTTTAATAAACATTTCACTCCTAGTAATGTGAACGATCAATTGGACGCTTTTCTCTAGTAGAACGCCTAGGAGCCGGGGTGTCTATCATCTTCATTGGGGATGTTTCGCGTTTTTCATCATGACCAGGAATATTTGACTTTTCTTCCCCTTCTTGAATTTCTGACTGGTTGATGACGGGATGCGGTATTTTTGGTACATAGTCCGAATATGCTGTATCAGCCTGCTTTACAGGTAATTGAGAAGGTTGGTTATCGGGGGAACTTCCATTATTCTCACTTCTAAACGGTGTACCATCACCACACGGTGCAAGATGTTTTGTTGATACTGTTGAGGTTTTACCATCTGAATACCGAATATGAGCGTAATGTCTGTTTGCATCTAAAAGTTCCACTTCATCAACGTATGGATCAGATTTGTTTCTTCTAATCTGTCACCTGAGAAGAACAACTTTAGAATTTGTCAGCCACGTTGGAACGGCATATCCTGTGGTAGATCTTCTTGCAAAATTGAACAACCGTTCATGTGGTGTTGCATTTGTTGCAGTGCACAATAGTGATCTGATGGAATGCAAAACATCTAATAGAACATCTTGACAACATTCAATTGGCAAACCTTTTGACATTAAAGCAAGTTTTATTCCTTTCCAAATTGTACCATTGCACCTTTCTACTTGACCATTCGTCGATGGATTGTAAGGAGTTGTTCTACTGTGAGACACACCCTTTTCTTGCAAAAATCTTTTAAACTTACAACTCATGAAAGCCGAATGTATGTATGTAAGCAGGCATTCCAAATACAGCGAACAATGGAGTTAGACTTTTTATTACACTGGCGGCCGAATAATCAGGTGTTGGAATAGCGAAGGGAAATCGTGAAAACTCGTCAATTACGCAGAGAAAATATTTGTTGCGATTGTTCGACGGAAGAGGTCCCTTGAAGTCAATACTTAAACGTTCAAAGGGCTGAGTCGCTTTTACAAGAGTTCCTGCTTCAGGCCGATAGTATTTAGGTTTTATCTCTCTGCATACACGGCAATTCAAGACAGTTCGCTTAACGTCTTCAGTTGAATAAGATAAATTAAGGACCTTAACAAAATGAGCGAATCTAGATATACCTGGATGGCATAATGCATCATGTAATTTAGTGAGGATATTAGTAGAAGGAAGAGCACATGAAATCCTCGATAGAGTGTCTGGTGCAACATTGTCTTTGCCTGGTTTGTATGCTTCATTATACGCTGAAAACAAGAGACCCCGTTTGTGATTCCAAAAGGCAGCCTTGTGAATTGGTATAAATTTCCCTCGGCTTCAAACGCGGTAAACTCTCTATCTTGGTGTTTCAGTGGAACTTGATGATAAGCGCTAGTGAGATCAACAGTACAAAAACTCGATACTGTGCGATTTCATTCACTAACTCTGAAATGTTTGGCAATGGAAAAGCGTCCAATAAAGTGAACTTGTTAATAGTTTGCGAGTAATCAATTGCCAAACGTTTCTTTCGATTTCTGTCTTAACCACAACGACTTGAGCTCTCCATGGCGAAAGGCATGTTTCGATAATTCCTTCTCGCTGAAGTCTGGCTACTTCGTCTGGTATTAATTATCTATCTTCATTTGAGTATCTTCTCGATTTAGTGGCGATTGGATGACAGTCCGCAGTTAAATGCTTGAATGGTTCAGGTGGGGTTATTTTCAATAACGAGAAACCACAAATTGATAATTCAGGTTTTTTACCACCGTAGTGAAATCTTTTACTTTTATGCAGGGTTTGGAAATTGAGTCCGAGGATCATATCAGCGCATAAGCTGTCGATTACACCAAACTTAACTCCGCAATATTTATGATTATTATAGTATAAATCCATTTCAGTACATCCAAGAACTTCTACTGAACATTTAGACGATGCCATGGAAATGACATTCTTTGTCGGACGAACGTTGAGCCTAAGAGATTTTACCAGCCTTGGGTGAATATAATTATCCGAACTACCACTGTCGAACAAAGCTCGTACTTTTCGTTGACCGACTTCTACCAAGGCTGTGGCTTGTCGTAATGTAGACGGAACGTATCCAACATGAGTATGAGGTTTGTCATAAATAGTAGCCAATGTTGAATGTGGTATCATTGCTGAAATGTCAAGGCGACTGCTGGAGTCATTGTTCGAAATAGTTCTTCCGCGACAGACCTTTGCAAAATGTCCTTTCTTTTGACACTTGTATTGTTGAAGATGCTGCTCCGACGGAAGTGTTTTCGTTTATAGCAAGATTGTGAATTTCGAACGGCAGTTTCCAATGATTTGGCTTGATCAACCATTTCGTCCAGTGTCAATTTCTTATTCTCAAGCAGTCGTTGGCGTATCCAACTGGAATTCAAGCCACGTATAAAAGAGGCCCGAATATATTCATTCTGGTATTCTTTAGCAGATACGTTCTGAAAGTTACAATCTTTGCTCAATTCTGTCAATGCTCTTAAATATTCAGCAACTGACTCAGAAATTTGTTGGGATCGCGTGGGCAACATATAACGTGCATATATTTCATTCTTTGGCTGCACAAAAATCCCTTTCAACGTATCTATGGCTTCATCATAAGTTGTAATATTTCTAATATATCTATAAGTTCTCGGAGACACATAGTTTGTTAATACTCCCAATTTATCCAGTCCTTCAGTGGGTAAAGCTTCCAAGAAATTTTCGAATGTCTTTTGCCAATGCAGCCATTCGCATTCCGCGTCACGTGTATCAGGATCTGTGTCTAGTTTCTCAGGCTTTTAAACTTTATCCATTGTGGTTGGTTCGTCAAATTATGTTTAATAAATTGTTATGAAAGATAACAGGATACCGATTCTAGGCTTTATTAAACATAAGAACACCACTACCATTACTTAACACTGTAAACAATAGAATTACACGCAACGGTAAAGTATGCAGTACGACAGAGCTAGGGCAATCAAGAGTACATTGTTTATCTAATAATTACACTGTAAAGAAATACTAACACCACAATTTCCCCTTCCTAAAAGATTAGTTAACAAAAGTTTAAATAGTGGTATCAGTCATGGATTCAAATATTTTACGAAGCACAAAATCATCCTAGTAAAAAGTCCAGTGGCGGCGCGTCAATAGGGCCTGTTTTTTCGGTATAATAAAAAATATTCGAAAAATACCTCAATATCGGTTGCACAGACTGTCTACACTAGCCATATTCTCCCGACATGGTTCATTTTTTGCTCGCAAAGCCTTCGCCGAACGTCGACGGGGCGACGCCGATTTTGCCCCGGTTGCTCATTGTATATCGTATTCTCTCTTTTATCTTCCACTCGCCGCGTTTGTCTCGTTTGTTTTCTGTTTCTTTTACCAAATCATCGGGGCTAGCCCCCAAATTATGACGACACAATGCCGACGTTTCTTACAACAACGTGTTGACATATTCACGCATTCCTTCTCGTTCGTTGCTTAAAGAGTTGATAGTTTGCGCTCGCCTTTGTTTTTGTCGCTTGTTTCGCTATTTAAATCAGTTAGAGACCTTTAGTTCATTTGCTTTCGATTTTCCGGCTTCGCATTTCTTAGCCTTAGACCTCATAATGAATAAGGTTGATGCACTACTTGGCACTCCGTTTTCGCAGCTGCCGCTGGAACAAAAATTAGAGGTACAACGTCTTGGGCCTTATCAACCAAAAAATTGTTCACTGAAACAATCCCATGACGGAGGAAAGCGTCGGCGTACATTCTGCGCAGAAACTTGGTATAAAAAACACGAATGGTTGTGTTACAGCGAGGACAAAAATGCACTTTTTTGTTTTTATTGCCTACTTTTTTCCACCGCCCGTGACTCACGTTGGTGTAAATTTGGTTTTAGAGATCTTAAACATCTTTCCGAGCGTGCCAGGGATCATCAATCTTCTATGGAGCATCTGGACAATGCAGTAAAATACCGAACATTCGGAAATGTTAATATTGCAGCACAGTTGGATGAAGGACGCGCGGTTTCTATTCGTCGGCACAACCAAAACGCCGAGAAAAACCGCCATGTTCTCGGTCGATTGATAGATGTTTTGAAGTTCATTGGTTGTCACGAGCTGTCCCTCCGTGGGCACGATGAACGGGCTGGCTCTTCTAATAGAGGGGTATTTTTGGATATGGTGGAATACACCGCATCCCTAGCTACAGTATTGAGAGATCATCTTGATGCCGCAACTGTTTCGAAAGGGACATCTAAGGATATCCAAAATGATTTAATCGACTCAATGTATAAAATTTATTTAGAACATTTGGCTCTGGAAATTGAGAATAGCCAGTTCCTTTCGATTCAGTCTGACGAGACAACTGACATCACGTGCGTTTCCCAACTGGCTGTGATTTTTCGGTATGTGAAAGATGGTAAACCTACCGAGAGATTTCACAGCTTTGTACCAATCGTTGATTGCACGGCTTGCGGGATATCGGCTGTACTGAAAGAAGTGTTACAGCCTTACAACGCGAAATCAAAATTGATAGCTCAAACTTATGACGGCGCGGCAGTCATGAGTGGGTCGAAACATGGTGTTCAAGTTTATATAGAAGAAGATTTTTCTCATGCGCATTTTTACATTGTTATACACACCAATTTAACCTCGTTATTAAAAATATGTGTCTTGATACCCCTCTCGTCCGTATATTTTTTGCAAATGTTTCGGGGTTTTCTTCATTTTTTTCCGTTTCGCCGAAGCGCTCTGACCTCCTTCGCCAGATATGTAGCCGCCGTCTCCCAGCTTGTGCACCAACACGTTGGAACTTCCAATCACGCGTGGTGCAGGGCGTGTCCGAAATTAGGTCTGAGCTCATTGAGTGTTTCAATGGCATTCAGAGCTTTCCGGTTTGGGACGAACGCTCTGTGAGGGAGGCGGCAGGTCTAAAGCGTCTGGTAGAAGATGGTGAGTTTTCATTTTTTCTCGCTTTTTTCTCCACAATATTCTATCACGTGGACGTATTATACGGCGCATTGCAGTCAAGGCTAATGGATGGAGCGTCTGTGCAGTCGTGTATTTCAGACTTCTGCGATGCTGTATCTCGTATCCGGGAAACAATAAAATACGACGACACATGGAGTGCTTCTTTACGCCGCGGGCAAACAACGCAGCGTTTGATTTGGTCTGCAAAGGAATGCTGTGACATTCTGGTGAATCAAATAGGCGATCGTCTGCGCACTGAACACCTTGCCGCGTTCTTTTTGATGAACCCCAAAAAATTTTCAAAATTTGCACGTCAATTTCCCATCCATTTGTTGGCTACTGTCTCCAAATTTCACCCCATGATAAACGTGGGTAAATTGGAAAATGAATTGCGATGTATATACACCAATCAAACTTTTTTGAACATCACATCAACTTGCGCGCTCAATGGGTTCCTCATAGATTACACTCTAGTAACTACCTTTGCGGCGTCTGCAAAATTTCTGGACATCATTTTGACGACGCCTATTTCTTCCGCCGACGCAGAGCGAACATTCAGCACGCTGAAGCGTATTAAAACGTATCTCAGAAACACAATGAAGCAAGATAGATTAAATTCCTTGGCTGTTTTATCCATTCACAGAGACGTTATTTCTGGGATGCATGACTTTAATCAGCGCGTTATTGAGCATTTTGCTTCCAAGAAACCGCGGCGTGTTGCATATATGTTCAAGCAGTAGAAGTCTAGCAGCATATATATCTATGAGTGAGCGACGCATGTCCTTATCTTTGCATTACCTTTCCTTTCTTCATAGTAACGTTTTAAACCTTATTTTAGGTTTTGTCTGCTTTCCCGAAGTTTCTGTTAATATGTCATTGTATTTATCTGGGTAAATATTGCCTTTCCTTTTGAAAGAGGTTTCAAAATAAACTATGTCTATATTTATTAATCCCTTGACTTGGACCGGTTTTAAAGACACTTGCTTATCGTTAAAAATTGTCGCTTTTGCCGATTGGTTGTTACCGATGGAATGGTTTTTATACTCATAAAATGATGGGAGAACTTACAGCGCTCATCCTGTCCCCGTAGATGGGGGTGACTTAGTCCCGCAGTAGCTTGCCCCGGTTGTCAAAATGACCATGCGCCGCCACTGCTAACACCACAAATGGGTTGTTATTTCAAAACACACTGAAAATTGGGAACCACTGGTCTGGGGTGATTCTTTTGAAAACTCACCTCAACAAGTGTTTCAACTAGTGGCAATTTACCACCTAAAAATATTTCATCACAAGCAGCAAGTGTATAAGCAAGTTTGCGGGCAGACATCTGCTCGTTCCCGCTCATTTTTATCACCAGTTTGTCGGGATGAAGGATGCTTTCACAGAAAATTTTAACTTCATCTAAAAAGTCACCATCTAATTCTGCAAAATAGGAATTAAATGAATTCATGCTTGAAGTAAACTAATGCAATTTACTTGAGGTACAATATTTGTTATAATTTCTCTGGATAATGATTGTAGATAGACAAAACTAAACAAAATCCCATCAGTTGTATATATATATATCTGTGGTGCACTAAATATCAGAAATTTATCCACAAATTTCATTTAACATCAATGCAAATGATTTATATAGGCTTTTGAAAAACCCCGTTGCTTTTACCATCATTTCTTCCATCAAAATTACTCTTTATAGCTTTTGGTCCTGGATTCGGCATTAAGAAACATTGGAGATCTTTAAATGTTTCGTGGAGAAAATTTCGCACTTCATTGAGCTCCTTTGCCTTGCCTTTTTTTTCTGCCAATACTCCATCAAGATATGATTTACCACCGCTGAACCCATAGGGTTTACTATTTGCAGGTTTCCAATCTCTTATGAGCAACAGAAGTGACTGCAGCTGAGAAAATAATTTACCCATGAGACCAAAACAAATTTTAGTATTCAATGTTTAGAACGAAAAAATTTTAAATCTCCGAAACAAATTTCATATCATAATTTCATCTCTATATGAAATACCAAAATCCAATTTTTGATTCCTTTTCCTTCCAGAGTGGGAGGTATCGGAATCCACATTCAACGACAATCAAATGTTCCATATTCAATTAGGCTTTGCTTAATATAATAAGGTATGTAAAAAAATTTATTGCATTTATACTAAGACATAGTAGTTCTTGAGTTTATACTATTCAAGATGAAACTAGAATGAAACAAGAGAGAGCTACGCTCAAATATATGGACACGTAGCGCCACCCAATGGCAATAATTTTGATGACGTCATAGCGAAAAAAAAAAGTAATAGCCTTCTGGAGAAAAATTTTATCTTTAACCACTGAAATTTCAAAGCAATTGGTCCAGTATTCGAAGAGAAAAGCGATTTTTTAAAAATGATGGAGACAAATAACAATAACAACAAAATTTTGAAACGATCGTTATGTCCACTAAACGTGTCCAATAACAAGCCCATCAGCAAAAAGACTAATTATAAATATTTGTTTAAATGTGTTACCAAATTTGCATCAGCACAAATGAAAACAAGTATTGAAGATAAATAATACCTGTATACGTTCAGTGCTCTTTTTGCTCGAAGCAATTTTTGCAAACTCCACACAGAACTGTAATAAATATAATCAGTATAAATCACCAACTTGGTAACATCGGAAAATTCATCATTATTATCATAAAATTTTAAAGAGCAATGTCAATTATGACTCGGTCAAAAGTTAACCCTGCCCACCTGCTTGCCGGATTACTCGGTTTATGCTGAGGTAAGCTTTGATAAGTTTGAAATGATATGAAATAAGTGTTAGACACGGAAGAAATGTCGAATTTTATAACAACCAAGTACTAAATGTAGGGTTTTACTACTTACTGAATATAGCGCAAAACAGCGCAGAAGAGAGGGAAACATTTTTCTTTCATTATTTATTAGCGTCCGTGAAATTTTAAACAGTTTGCTGGGAAAGAGTATACAGTGGCAGGGATTGATCACGAGTTTATATCAGTAATCTTCAACATCTTTGAATAACCCAACATGACGCACCCTAACCTGGTACACATACTGTGTTCAGGATGTCCGCCATCTTGGTTCACATACTTCTGGAGCTCCAAAATTTATTTGATTTTGCATGTTGGTGTGCTCATATTGCGTCATGTTAGGTTATTTAAAGCGCTCTATTCACTAAGTAGTAAGACCACTAAATGTACACCATCTGGAACTCGCATTTCATGTTGATGATAAGCCACTAACCTTATTGCCTTTCCTGTGATACCCAATACTATAACTTACATGAAGGTTCTCCAAATCTGTCTTAAGAATTAAATCCTTTATATTCAAAATCTGAATAGAACTTGCAAGGACGCTCAAAGTAAAGAGCTTGACATTATCCTCCTTAGTTGTATAGAGGTCAAATAGTCCTTGGGTGTCCATTAGCACCACAGCAACCTGCACAACATAGATAAACAACAATGGTTAATTTTAGTGTAGAAACGGTTATGCAGCTTCGTATCGATAATATGCACGAGCCACCAAGAAATGGTTAAGGTTCCTGCCTGCTCCTTTATTTTTGTTTTCACCCGAACAAAAAGTGTATGGAGGGTGAGATATCTGCATGTATACTTCTTCAACATGATAAGCGATGTTCCCGCTAAGAGCTTGCTTATTTGCGCGGAATAGAAGGCCATGTAAGCTCCGAGAAAAATGTCTGCGCGGAAAATTAGAAAAAATGGAAAAGAACATTGACACAGAATTTGTCAATACTTATGCAGTGCGCGGCAGAACGAAAGTACTGCGTGGGAATTCTCGGCAAGCTGCGCGCAGCGCAGCTTAGAGGGAACGTTGATGATAAGCCGTGCCTCAATGACTGCCAACAGCGGCCATTATATCCCATCTACTAAACCTAAGGTTTTTCAGTGAGTTAATTGTCTTGGATAGGATTTGCATATTTATCCCGGGGAGAGGAAAGTCGATAAGACGGCTTAATTATATGGCGAACCACGGCCTCTTGTCTGGTTACCAGTCAGTCCACGTCGGGTATGAGATTAGTCAGACATTTTTCAGATACATGGACTCGACGGTGGAGGGAGCGTAACCGACCAACGTTTACGTGAATCACCCTACGGCGGCGAGGTATCAGCAATCCTTTCGCGCATAATCAACCCCGCATGAAATTCGAACCTGCCAACGAAGGGTTATCAGACATGCGGTGGCGAGCGTCTTCCTAACGATTAGCACAATGCGCCACACCGCCGAGCCAGCATCATAATGCTGGGATGCCGAGACTAGTTCACTAAACGATGTAAATACTTCTAGTTGGCGTGGCCAATTATTTTGCGTATGTCATTCCTAACCCCCACTGGTGTGACATATGTTACGAAAACAACTCACCTCTTTGCCGTCTGATCTTTTTACCAAGTAGGGTGTGCCCCAAACATTGATTCCTTGGGTGTCTGGTTCTATACCACATCTCCAGTGGAATCCATCAGTTGCAAATTTCTGATCATCGTCAATCCAGCTTTGGTTTTCCCACTGTATAGAGTGAATATTAAGACTCAGGGGTCAAAAATAAAATATCAAACAATGATCACATGTTCCCTTATTGATTTATTTTTTCAGATGTCTGTTTCATCATTCATTAGATAAGCAAATTTGTACGGAAGATTCAGAAATCTTCGCTGACGCGTGTTGCTCCAATGCTTCATGTGCGAAACAAAAAAAATTGTCATAACGATAAATCTGTAGAGTCAAAAAAATTGAAATCTGAGATGTAGATGCTTCGATTATTTAAGCCAGGGGTGTGCAACCTTTTTCGCAGGCGGGCCAAATATCAATAACTGGGCAAAACCGCGGGCCGCACCTTCGTTTAACATAGGCTTTATATTAGTTGCAGGCACAAAATAGCTTCTTTTTGTTATTGATCTCATGTTGTCATCATAAGGGGTCCTTGCAGAAAACGCATAAATATCTTAAAACTGTAATCCAAATATAATGTCACACCCAATTTAAACGAATTCGGTGAGAAATTTGCTGCTGGATTCTTTTCCTGACTACTTTTATCCAAATTTGCTTAAATGGAAGTGCTAGCAATTTGATATGACGCCCATTTAAATAAAAGATATGTAACCGAAAATTGCCATATTTGAAGCCATAACTTTTTTCAAATGAGGAAAGTTATCTTAGTTGAGATGTTCTTGGTATAATACGCCAAGATTCATTCCAAATACTTTGCTGTCAAATATTATTCTAGATTAGATTTTAACAAAATCAACAGATAGGCTAGAACCAATACTCATTTAGCTTTTGTATCTCTTAATATTACATTTTTTCAAACTGCTTTCCAGTTGCCTAATCTACAATTGCCCGTTCTTACAAATTCATTAGCGTCTGCTCCGCATTTTTCTTTCAATTGTTCGCTGCTCGGCAAGGGAGAGCTTCCTTGTGAATCGCGTTGTTCGCTTCACTGTGAGGACGTTGTAACGTCATAGGCATAGATAATAAATTGGACCCGAATATAAGCTTCGCAACGCAAAGGGAACCAGATCAAACTAAATTAAAAATTAATTTAGTATGCCGCACACCATTCAAAATTGGCACTTCTCCGCGGGCCGCACAATTTGTCCTAGTGGGCCGCATTTGGCCCGCGGGCCGCACTTTGCACACCCCTGATTTAAGCCATGTTTTTCCGCTATCTAATAAAAAGTTAATTCGTAGGAATCGCCTGGGGAATTACTTGGTCAACAAATAAAAAAAAAAATTTGCTACACCGTAACCTTCTCCCGTCATTGTTTTTTTTAGGAATAAAAATTGAGTTGTATGCGGGACCACATACTGTGTTCAGGTTGTGCGGAATCTTGGTGCACATACTTCTGGAGCTCCAAATTTTTTTTGATTTTGCTTAATATGCGTCATGTTAGGTTATTTAAAGATGTTGAAGATTACTGATATAAACTCGTGATCATTCCCTACTATTGTATACCGTTTCCCATAAAATTGTTTAAAATTTCACGGACGCTAATAAATAATGAAAGGAAAATTTTCCCTCTCTTCTGCGCTGTTTCCCTCTTTTCTGCGCTGTTTCGCGCTCCATTCAGTAAGTAGTAAGACCGTTATAATACCGTTGTAGGATGTTAAAGTGTGACGATGGTCAGACACACGTAAACAAAATGAACTCACCCCTCTCGAATTTATATATCGTTGGAAATAAGTCAACATGAAAGATTTCCCCGTCTTCATTGCTCCTGCGATTGAAACGATACAAATCGGCTTGTCTTTGAACATTTCCAAATCAAAAAATGTTGCTAAATTATCATGATTAAATCGTAATTGCCCATCGATCACGTCAGCTAGTGAAATGCAACCAACGTCCGACATTTTTTCTGTTTTTATACCATATATATATTCAATTTTTAGTAAGTTCACTGAAAAGGGAAATGACGTAATTAGAAATCAAACAATCTCAATACGCATAGTCCATATAGTACCAGTAGGATTTATATATTTATCACGAGGGAAAGCCTATATTATAAGGGAGCTCAATCACATGGGGAACTCCTCATCCGTTTATCAGAACATATCGGGTTTGATATTAGTTAACCAATTATTTGTTTTCAAACGCATGGACTTGATGATAGAGGAAGCCAAAGGCCTAATTCAGGGGTGGGCAATCTTTTTTAGCTCGAGTGCCAAAATCGACAAAATTTAACGACAAAATTCTTCCGCGTGCCGACCAAAACGAAAACAATTTTTTGCTCTTTTCGAAGCAAAGACACACAATGATAAACCTTTTAAACATATATACAGACAGATTCACTATTCTGGAAAATATCAGTAATCAGTAGTTTAATTCTCACCATACTTAAAATAGACACAAACATACAAATTGCAATAAATTAAATTATAAATAGGCCATATTTCTGGGCGAAGGAGACGCGAGAAACCAATACTGGCTATCGAGCAGCGGCACCTATAAAATAAGTCTAACACCATAATATAAAGAAGAAAAAGTCGAACTAAGTTTAAATAAATTGAGAAAAAAATACATAAAATATCTCGAGACGATCTGCTGTAACCAGCAGTCGCTCGCTTCAACCAAAGTGACTATAATAGTCACTTAGGCTTCAACAAAAGAAAAGACGACTCCGAACACCACCAATTCGGTAGCCATGGAGATGGCGTTAGTGAATTGTGTCACAACAATACCATTGTGATGCACATTAGCTAACAATGGGCAAAAAATGTCAAATTCTGATGGCGCTTGGTTACAGTTGAACCCATGGTTTGCTGAGGGCGACAACAGGATCACCAAACGAATAAACCATACCTTTACGCTAGAAAGGAGGTACTTGTTAATGGGATCGAGTGATTGGGAGCTGGAGTCAATGCTTCACATAACGTTACAGGAAATATAAAATCAGGGAAGACACGAAATGTCAAAATACGAAAGATGTTCCAGAACAGTCATTCGAAACGAATGTAACCTGATATCAAAAGACATTGGGTAACTAGATAGACTACAAGACATGAGAAGCTAAACTAAGCAGAGTCAAGTAGTCTAATAGTTGAGTGAACCAATGAAGCAAAGTTTAAAAGTACATAAAAAATATGATTTATCAGGTAATACTTTCACAATGTTTAATAGAAGTGTAATTAGGGGTGGGCAAAATCGAATATTTTTTTCGAATCGAATAGTTCGAATATTTTTAACGAATACTGAATAGTCGAATAACGAATATTTTTTCATACACAACAGAAGGTCTACAACGTCGGTAGATACTTCCTTTGGAAATTAATAAAGACATTGATAAATCGGCTACAAAGCGTTTTTTTACTGGTTAATTTCGTCATAATCGCTGATTGTTTTTGTCACCGTGACCGTTTTTGCGGTGATATATAATCTATAATACCGCCCTTTCTGTTATTTGCAAGTATTAATTCTTTCGGGTCGGCGGACATCGACGTTTATATTTCGGGTTTATCCGTGCGTTCACGTCGGCAACAGCTGTTAAAACTATTAAGGATTGACGTAAAAACCCAAATTAATAATATACTAATTCTTATCATTTGCGTCGGCTTTCATATTACTTATCAACGTTTGTAAATTTACCGTCACAATATTAAGCGAACAGTGATATTATTATCGATACCGGGATGCAGATATTTTTAAGACAATACCGTAATCAACTTTGCTATGCTTTTCTATGGTGTCTATGTTACTCTACAGATAAACCTCGCAGAGCTGCGATTGCGTCAATCCCGAATGTTGATTTAAAATAGTGACTGAATAATTCGGCAATAAAGGCATTTCTGCGTGGCCATATGACGAGATGACGTAAATAAACAGCGCTTCTTGAATAATAATTTACATATGCGACCTAATGCTGAAAAAAATTGCGCTTTTGTACTTTTGTGCCTATTAGATGGCCAGGCGCTAATTATAACTAACTCTTCCAAGTTCCGACGTTTTCTTTCAACAAACCGCGCGATCATTATAGCTAATATCGTTACCGAGTAATTCACAATTTTATTTACGGAATTTGCGAATTCACTTTAACTTCTCTTGACAATTTTGATAATGTCACGCCCTATTTATTAGCGCAAAAATGCTCAAAATATAACGAATGTAATCATTTCCGACGATACAAGAATTCGTAAACGAGAGAGTGCGCGTTGTTACATCGAAATTCACGATTGATTTTACGCCATACTCCTGTTCACGATTTCTACACTCTACCAGCCATGCATGCCCGAGTGAAATGTTTACACTTTCGAAACATTATTTGGTCAAGAATGAAAGGGATCACTAAAGAATTATTTGAAAGTACATTAAAAGAACTATGTCCTGCCATTTCTTTTCTGGTCATAGCTTGTTCGTGTTATACTTTGTATGGTTTCACGCAAAAGTTAATTCAACTTTTAATTTTCGTTAAACAAATTTATGTTTGGTTCATGCATGAAACGGCTAATCACGTGCCGTCAATCATACGGAGTTTAAAAATCTGGAATATTTATTTTAAATACCTCATCTGATTTAACGTTTCTAAATTTAGGGAACGGTGTCGGTACCTCTTTGTGCAACATAGGGAATTGGATCGAAACGGAAAGAAAACAAATAACACCACAACGCAAAGACGATTTTCCAAATTTGTCGCTTTTGTCTGTTAGCGAGCTTGTAGGTGAATTCTCGCGCAATTCACGATCGGTTCACAGACGTTTTGTGTCCAAGTGAAGCGACGCAGATCACGTGGTACCCGATATTCGAATAGTAAAATGCCATTCGAATAATTTGCCCAGCCCTAAGTATAATGACAATCAAATAAGCAGTTTAGGCTTTACTGCCTGCAAGAGAAAACAAGTCACAAAGTTTGCTATTAGACCAAGATCTTGAGCAGGGGAGCTTAGAATTTCAATGTGGTTCAATTCGTACAAAGCTTCATGAACCATCTCAAACATAAGAAAAGTAGTTTACTATATTGTGCAGATTACGAACGAATACAGATCATGCAATTAGCATGGCACACTTTACATAATTCAAATCATTGGCAAAAATGCAATAAGATGAATGAGGACATGAAAAATTGAAAAAAAAAAGTATTATTATTATTACAGGTATAGGCCTAGTGGAGCAAGCGGGAAAGAGTGCGGAGGCCTCATCAGTTGGATGCAATCACAGCAGTTATCAGTTCGACAAATAGATTTGATTACTATACTTTTCTTATTCCATATCAGTGAGACTTCTGCTGCTGCATTATCGCTGATAGAGATTTTACATTGGGTTTATATTTTGTAACTTTCAAAGAAATACACGAACTACTAGTTTCATCTTTTAGGCTACTATGACGAGACTTAAGTTTGGCACGCGTGCCAGGGGTTACCCACCCCTGGCCTAATTTTATTAGACTCTATTGTGCGGTAGCCGGTAATTAATGAGAGTAGTGCTACACCGTGTTATACTGGTACCTAAGAACTGCAAAGATGAAGATACAATTAGCCAATAATTCCAATGGTCCCGCCGCCGGCTTGTCATATGGCTGAAATAAGACCGCTGCTTGCACCAAAAATGCCATATATAGACCTAGGGCTGCCATACGCATACCGTGCGGGTATCTATTAATTTTGCACTTAAGAATACGGTACTGGATACCATACCTACCCTATTGCACAGCCATGGTACCCAACGTTTACTACTAGAGTACGATACAATGTCGGTACCGTATTTGGTCTGCGGAGAAGTACGGTAAAATACATAATAAAATATTGAACTTGGACACAACAAATCTTACGAACCGGTACGGTAGTAAGTCGACCTAAAACTTTGGTAACACCGTTTGTGCGCGTAGGATTATGCATGACAACGTTGGTCCAAGGCAGAAGTAAAATTTTTCAAAATAAAAACGCTTGACAACGATAGGCCGGGAGACGGCTTGTCAAATTCATAAGATCACAGAATAAACAATCAAACCTAAAAATAATCGTGCAGCTTTCAGAGTAGTATTGATTGTACTTTATCGTAATAAATTGTACTCATAGGATTTTATCGCCGACCATTAGATTTTGCTAACGACGATATTTTAAAAATAATATTAGGCGGCTTTATGTATGCATATTTTTAAAGTAGTAATACTTTTATTTGATTGTAAGACGGCACAACGGCAAGTTACGTTGAAAATATATAAATTAATATAAAATATATAAAAGACATTTCTAATCGTCATTTTTTTAGCAACAGAAAAATCATCAAAAAACATCATGTAGCCTATTTGTTTATTTGGTATGCAATAAATTTGTTCGTAACTTCATGTTCTGCTGTGCTTGGCGCGACAATACCGCGAAAAGCACCGTAAGTATAAAAAAAGTTTGAGAAAACATCCTAACTGACTCAAGCACTTACTGGACAACAAAGAATTTACGATAAATAACGGATAGAAAGGTACTACACTAAGCGGCAGCTAAACTATATTTGCTTTTTAATGTGCCTTTGGCGTGATTGTGAACAAAAAAAGTTTCACACAGCTGACTGAGACAAAACTACAATTGCAAAAGATTCGAATATTATGGGCTGAAATTTCTGATTCTGGCTTGGAAGCAACATTCAGATTTTGCAAGAATATAAAATTATGCACATTTATAAAGAATAAAAATATTTAATGATTCAAAAATTGTTACCGAGATTAATTTGCCGCCTGCATAATATATCCTTCAAACTGCGCACTCTGGCTGCGACTTTGTCGCTAAATCATACCCGGATTCTCCCTAGACCAGATTTGAAACTAAACGACAAGCTAGCTGTTGATACGAATTATACCCACTTAATATATAAGTTTCTTTCGAGGCGCTTCGATTCAGAAACAATGTCCTCAGCATTGAGCACATCTTTATAAGTTAATAACGCCCCCACTTGATACGCTAATAATTACGTTCGTTTATTCAGCAATGACGCGTTATGAGGTACTGCAGATGCGTTGATTATTACATCCTTATACGTCAGTATCAAATTTCAACATACAAAGCATGGGTATTTAATTTTAGTCCATTAATATGAATCAACTTTGTCAGACTTCAGCATTTAGTATGAATCACCTATTCCAGTTGAAATATTTAATATCTTTATTTGATGAAGCAATATTTCAGAAACAATGTCCGCAATACGAAATGCACTTTTATAAATTTGTATTTCTTCAATAATAACTCAGCTTATTTAGTTTTGATGATAAGAGCATCGCCGTTTTACGAATTAAGACAATGACGTTTTGCAGATATATGCGTGGATTATTGCTTCTCTGGGCGTCAGTATAAAATCTTAACATAGGCTACAAAGCATTGCTATTCGCTAATATTTTATATCTGTATTTGATGAAACGATATTTCAATAACAATGTCCTCGATATGGAACGTACTTTTAGAAATTCGTATTAATTTATTACTAATTAGGCTCATTCAGTTTGGTGATTGAGCACCGTCATTGCATGACTTGAGGCAATGACGTTTTACATATATATATGCGTGGATTATTACTTCCTCATAGGGCCTACGTCGGTATAAAATTTCAACATACAAATCAATGGTATTCAATTTTGGTCATGAATATCAATCAACTTGCTCGACTTTGGCATTAATTATGAATCTCTTATTCAAGAAGTGTACGGGTATTTTAATCGATGATATAAAAAAATTTAGACTCCAACCTAACTCAGAGATCATTAAATATTGAGAGAGAAAACAGTGGCCGTATACAAGTCTCCTTTGTTGATAACGAGTTTCTTAAAAAACTGACTCTATTACCAGATAGTTGAACTGTGTATGTCTGAAGAAGTCTGACTCAAGTTTCACACAGCTGACTGAAACAAAACTACAAACACGGAAGATGCGAATGTTGTGGGCTGAAATCCCTGATTCTGACTTGGAAGCTACATTTATATTTTGCAGGAATATAAAAGAATAAATATATTTAATGATTCAAAAATTGTTACCAAGTTTTAATTTGCCGCCTGCAAAATATATCCTTCAAACTGCGCACTCTGACTGCACCTTGGTCGCTAAATCATGCCCGGATTCTCACTTCTCACTAGACCAGATTTAAAACTAAACGACAAGCTAGCTGTTGATACGAATTATACCCACTTAATATATAAGTTTCTTTCGAGGCGCTTCGATTCAGAAACAATGTCCTCAGCATTGAGCACATCTTTATAAGTTAATAACGCCCCCACTTGATACGCTAATAATTACGTTTGTTTATTCAGCAATGACGCGTTATGAAGTACTGCAGATGCGTTGATTATTACATCCTTATACGTCAGTATCAAATTTCAACATACAAAGCATGGGTATTTAATTTTAGTCCATTAATATGAATCAACTTTGTCAGACTTCAGCATTTAGTATGAATCACCTATTCCAGTTGAAATATTTAATATCTTTATTTGATGAAGCAATATTTCAGAAACAATGTCCGCAATACGAAATGCACTTTTATAAATTTGTATTTCTTCAATAATAACTCAGCTTATTTAGTTTTGATGATAAGAGCATCGCCGTTTTACGACTTAAGACAATGACGTTTTGCAGATATATGCGTGGATTATTGCTTCTTTGGGCGTCAGTATAAAATCTTAACATAGGCTACAAAGCATTGCTATTCGCTAATATTTTATATCTGTATTTGATGAAACAATATTTCAATAACAATGTCCTCGATATGGAACGTATCTTTAGAAATTCGTATTAATTTATTACTAATTAGGCTCATTCAGTTTGGTGATTGAGCACCGTCATTGCATGACTTGAGGCAATGACGTTTTACATATATGTGCGTGGATTATTACTTCCTCATAGGGCCTACGTCGGTATAAAATTTCAACATACAAATCAATGGTATTTAATTTTGGTCATGAATATCAATCAACTTGCTCGACTTTGGCATTAATTATGAATCTCTTATTCAAGAAGTGTACGGGTATTTTAATCGATGATATAAAAAAATTTGGACTCCAACCTAACTCAGAGAACATTAAATATTGAGAGAGAAAACATTGTCCGTATACAAGTCTTCTCTGTTGATAATGCTTAGTAAACCTTTCGAGTTTTTAAACAAAACTGACTTCATTATCAGATAACAGATAAAGTTGAACTATGTATGTCTGAAGAAGTCTGACCTTGGTAAGACGAAACGTTACAGAAATATATTTGTGTTAGTGTGAAGCAAAAATCTTCAATCAGTTAGGTTCATTATCACCATTGTAGGTAAGAAATTGTGATTTCGACGAATTAACTCGGCCAGTTTAAAACCGGTCGGCATCGATATACTTTTATTTCCGTGACAATGACCAATCACTCGTCCATGAATATAAATCAACTTTGCCGAGTTCGGCATTTACTATGAATCACTTATTCCAGTTGGAATATTTTATATCTTTATTTGATGAAGCTAAACAAAAACTTGGAAACAGTGTCCTCAATAGGAAACGCACTCTTTATAAATTTGTATTACTTTAATAATAATCAGGCTTATTCAAGTTTTGTGACGGATGAAAGCACCGTCATTGTATGGCTTGAGACAATGACGTTTTGCAGATATATGCGGGGATTATTACTTCCTACGTCGGTATGAAATTTCAATATACCATTGTTATATTGTATATATTGTTTTTTTCTTTTAGTTTATAGACTGTTAACAATTTTAATTCATGACTCTTTTTCTAGTGGTATACTGGTATTTCAGTGCAGTCGGGGAAAGTTCGCAATAGACTCCGACTGCGGGTTGAGTGAAATGTTGACTTCGACTCCGGACTGGATTTTGTAAACATTGATTCAGATATTCATTTTCATCGTGCAAGAATATTGTAAAGCATTATTTTTGTCAACGTTCTTGTTCTAAACAACTGGATCGGCGATGTGACGCATCGTGCTGAGCGCTAGGAACACGCTCGCCACCGCAAACCACTAAATACCCTGCGTGGGTGCTGGTCATATGCCTTTGTGTACCGGTATATTTGTTGGAATGACAGAAAATTGCGGTTTTTGGGGCATGTGCCCAGAACAGACGGCCTAACAAAAGACTTTTTTTTTGCCGTCCAGTAAACAAAGTCACGTGACCCGTGCAAGCTATCTATGAACCTTTCCCCGACATCAAAACATCCGTATTTCCAACCAATCACAAGCGAGCAGATGTAAACAAGCATTCTCCGCTGAAAGGTCGCTCAGACAACTTTGGACGCGTTCCGCACAGGTTGCTGGCGGTTTAGGCAGATCTTTGTCTTTTTTTTTTCTTCACAGGGCTGCGAGAATTAGAAAGCTGTAATACTGTATGTTACTTGTTGCGAATCACGTTCACGAAATCTATATATCTATACTATACTAAAAAGCTGTACCCGTTCATATTTGCAGATTATTGCAGTATATATTTTATATACCTTGAGTCATGTGAACAGAATTAAATTAATACGGCAATAGTGGTCTCGGTGATGGATTTGAATATTTGCGCAACACAAAATCATCCTAGTAAAACGCCCATACTTTTAAATATCAACTATTATCCAAATTATTTGCCAAAAAGCGGGATAAAGTATGAGGTATTTTTCCGACTTGTGACAATTTTTTATACGAATCAAAAAATTTTTATATTCGGAAACTTTACCACACATTTTAAGTCCGCAGATCGCCGTTGTATGTTTGAGTAATAATACTTTTATTATTTTATAAATATGAAAATAGGAAGCAAAAACTATTTATAATCGGGTAGTTTACCACACATTCTAAGTCAACGGATCGCCGTTGTATTTTGTAAATACAAAAATAGGCATCAAAAATTAATATTAATCGCGAGTTTGCCACACAATTTATGTCCACAGATTGCCGTGATATTGTGCCGAATATAATAAGTTTTTGATTCTTATTTTCGTACTCACGAAAAAATTGTCACAAGTCGGAGAAAGAATTTATACTTTATCCCGCTTCTTGGGAATTAATTTGGATAATGGTTGCCATTGGTTTGTATTTAAAAGTATGGACTTTTTACTAGTGAGACGACCACGTCTATAGCTCTGTTTTATTCTGTATGCCCATATTTATTCTTACCACTTGAGTCACTAGTGAGCAGCTGTGTAACTTACTCTTTCAGCCGGTTTGTCAGACTGCCGGCAGTGTAGATATTTCTCTGTGTATTCGGTTATTATTATAGTGTTTTAATGCCGTGAATCTATGTAATTATTGTTGTAAAATGATATTAGTAGTACAGGTTTACTATTTCTCCAGTTTGGCATAGCTCTGTTCACTAGTTAGCTTGTATTTAACACTTCCGTAACTAGTCTATTTTCGCAGTTTATTTCCTGTGTGATTTCGATATTTCTATGCGTATTTCCATGTATACTACGTGTTTATCGGTAAGATAGGATTTGTGTTGTATCTTTAGTGTCATACTAGTTATTCTTATGTATATCTAGGTATGTTTTACCCGGTTTTTCATATCCCATTATAAGTAAATAGTTCATGACTGTGACGTCATAGACCAATTCCGTATCTTGTGTTACGTAGGTATCCTACGGTATTTGTACTGTGTTTTTTATTTGTTTATTGTATTTCTTATTGGAGTATTTGGTTGTATTAAGTTCTTACAGGTGTATAATTAATCTAGTTAGTTAAATTAGTTACTCTGCTGTATTTGGAACCGCAAGAAGATTATTTCGTGATTTACATCTAGTGCAACTTCAGTGTCCAATAAGCTGGCAGAAAGAACCTGAGTGGTGATATCAATTTTGGTACGCCACACTAGAATGATTTTGTGCTGCGTAAAATATTCGAATCCATGACTGATACGACTATTTAAAATGCCTTACCGAAGTTACCGTGTTAATTTAGTACTATTATCATAACTCAAATGTTGGTAAATCGGGCAGTTTACCACACATTTTAAGGCCACAGATCGTCGTTGCATTTTAGAATTATAATAGTTTTATTATTTTGTAAATACGAATCCAAAATTAAATAGAATTGGGCAGTTTACCACGTATTTCATGTCCACAAATACCCGTGGTATTTGGTATTAATACTTTCATTATTTTCTCAATATGAAAATAGGAATCAATATTTAATAATATCGGTCAGTTTACCACACATTTTATGTCCACAGATTGTCCATACAACCATGAGTTACGTTGAACGGAATTAAATTAATATGACATTTTAAATGCTGGTACCAGTCATGGATTGGATTATTTTGCGCAACAAAAAATCATCCTGGTAAAGGATCGATACTTTTAACTATCGTTATCAAAATTATTTGCCAGAAATTATTTTCTAATAAATCAACTTGTTTTTCCAACTTGTGCCAATTTATTGGATATCGTAATAATGACGGCTATAAATACCGTATTTCCCGGCTAATAAGTCCACATGGCAAATAGGACGATGTCTATTTTTAGCACTCAGAAAAATTGTGTCCCTATGATATGCGCTAATAATTTTATATTAGAACCAGATCATGTTAGTTTGGTAGAATCATACTCACAGAATTAACTATTTTTAACAATTGAGCGGTAAATTTAAGTTGTAAAGCGGCAATCATTTTGGACAACCTAACCCGAATGTTAAAATAATTTTGGAATGTGATAAGTACTACACTGTACGTCCACGGGTTATTTCAATACTGTGTTTTTCTGTCCCTGTCGTGTTCTGCTGAATCGGCAAAACGAAAGGGTCACAAATCACTTTCACTCGGTGGCCATGTTTCTCTTTAAAGTAACGATAACCGGCCTGCGATTAAATATCATGATTGGCAGACCCTAAGACCCAAATCATGCTTGAGAAGACTAATATCAGGCCGAAAAATTGGGACTAGAAAAGCGGTAATTGTCAATTTTTCGACGTGATGGAAATGAATTTGTAAATTAAAAGCCTCGTAGACGAATGTCGGCAATGTCCACCCACGCAAACGTGTCGCAACACTATGCGACGTACGATCGCACAGAATATAAACAATCAAAGTGCAGATTCTATTTCCTCGTCATTACAATACGTGAGACAGCGTAAAAAGTCGTTTGAAGATTCCCGTAAAACAAAACACCACTATTACGGCGAAAAGTGGCTACTATTCGGAATTATTCGAAAATCAGCCGAAAAGGTATTCGAATACTATGATATTCGATTTGTTTTGGACAACCCTGTACGGTACTGTACAGGTCACAACTGCTATTTCGAACCAAAAAATTGTAGACAGTCATGCTGATGCAATCAAGGGTATCGGTAGCCTACCGTATGTCAGTACGGAAGAATTTTTCTTCGATACGATGTTGCATTTTTATTAAACGGATAGAATCTATTAGTGAATTATTTTGGTAGACTGACTATGGGTAAACGCTGCTCATATGGTATTTGCCAGTCTGACAACCTGTACTGTACAACTGCTGTTCAAATGGAGTAAGATTTGTGCCTTTCCCGAAGCCACATATTGCCTGCCGAAAAGCAATGAGGTGGATAAAGGAATGCAACAGGCCTCACAGTATATTTAATCTAGGAAAAATCACCAGAAATCTATTCGTGTGTACCAAGGTAGGCCAACATAAATATTGTTTTCGTTACCTATGGTATATTCGATATGTTGATTCTTATATGAAATAAATTTTCATACAAGCAATGCGTTCCATCATGCATTTTCATGGAGGCGATGGACCAACTGATGAATACCCTGACCCTATATCAGATTCTTGTCGCCCAACAGAAAAGCACCATCAAATTGTGAGGTAAAGATTACTTATACCATAATTTACCTTTAGACCATAATTTAACAGGATCTGTCACCAGATACTTCATTTGAAACAGAGACATGCGAATCTGACGAAAGTGAGAAAGGATTGTCAGGGATCCAACCAGATCTGCCCCCAGACTCTTTAGTTGAAACTACCTCAAGTGCCGCTGATGAAAAAGACAGCGTTTTGTCAGACAGCAGAAAAATGTAAGCAAGCATCATCATTTTATTTTGGTTCTTTGGCATAAAACAACACAAAAAGTCAACATACAAACAAAATGCAGAGAAAAGTAGAGCATAATACCTACAAGAGATTTCAAAAAGTACGCGACTACCTACCAGAAAAAGAAATAATAATAATAAGAGGGCACGAAAGAATTAACAGATTCAGAATCGGAACTGCAACTGCAAAGTCACACCAAGCTGCTCCTGATACCAGAAGTTGGCCCTGCACTTGGTAGTAATTGTGGTTTGTGATGAATATCCTTATTTTGTTAGGTTGTTTTGCATTTATCACTGTCATATAAATCACAACTTGTTCATAATCCCCTGATAACTTTAGAACCGAACCAAGTGGTGGGTGTTTGCCCATCTGACTATGGGCTGACTATATAACAATGAGGTAGTGCCCAGTGAGAGCAATTCTTCCATATTATCAGGAGATGAAACCAGGCAGCTTTAATAAAATACCTCAGACGCTCCATTGCTTTTGTTTGTTGTGCCCAAAAGCATATATCTGGTGTTTTTTTTATCCTATACAACACAACATCTGCAAAACTGTGTAATTTGTAGTCATTTTCTTGGATTTACTTGCTTGTTCCTTCATCATATATTTTTTATAATCTCTTATACCCGCCTGTTTTTGATTGAACCGGTATGATTGGAACTCTGGCTCGATCTAACTTTGTGGGATTAGCACCAACTACAGACGACAAAATTGTTGGATCTATTCTGTTTTCTCCATATAGGTTAATACCAATGCTGGGGAAGGCTTGTACATGCTTGAGACTCAGCGGAAAATCTGTTATTCCCCTCAATTTCATCTGTTGGATATAGTCTTGGTTAGTCCATTTGAACTATGTTTATCACTATAACATTATTGATCTTGTAATTTTATGTGGTATGTAATCGATTAAAATACCTCAATAAACCTGTTGAATCTAATCTTTCAATAGTATATTTGCACCCATCTTACTGAGCTAATAAATCTGTGTTTCTATGATACGACATAAACTTAAGTGCCCTCACCGTGCCTAGCATGTACAAATTGCATCAGAGACTTGGTGACTATCCAGCGACACCACTATTTGAAGATGATTGGGTGGCAGAGACTCCTGAACTTATCTATAGCACTTGGCTTTGAAATCTAGCGTTGACCCAAGATTGACGACTGAACCATTAAAAATGACAACCGTTCAAAACTACAGATTTCTGCAGTTTGTGCAATGTTTCCAAGAATGTATTTGAGAGACTTTTTAAACTGCCCCTGCATTTCATTTGTTTCTATACTAAACCCACCAATTCAGCCCTAACTTGGACGCTATCTATCAGTCTATGAACTATGGGATATGGTACCGGTACCGTACCGGTATTCACGCAGGTCTCCCAATCCTATCACCACCCTCTGACATTCTTCAACCATATAAGATTAAATATCACTTTTCAATGAAAAGTAGTGTATCCTTCTTCTGCTGGGGGAATAAAAGTTCTTGGAGAACCAAGTCATAGAAAAGTCATCTCTGAGTGATTCCATTTTTGTATGTTAAGTAAGCTTTTAGAACTGAGTTAGGTACGTTAATGACAATGTGAAGGCGGAATAACGTTAATAATAGATCACTTGACAATATGTTATAACTTTAAAAGCACGAAAGTACCGCCATCACCAGTGAAATGCCATTCAAAGGCCTTTAAAACGAGCAGAGTACCACTATAGAGGGTCAACATAGAGATACCACCTCTGTATGACGTCATAGTTCCGCATGAGTAAAGAGGTATGACCTTCTCAGCGCTTACCCTTTGCCGCCAAATATTTTGACCGAAGGTTTTTCGTTGCCCCAAGCTGCGGGCATTTTTAAGTTATTTTGTAACGCTTCGTATATATATATATGAGTAGATTAGCACTAAAAACCACGCTAGCTTTCGTTTCGATGCGATATTTATGTCACAGACTGTGAACTTGACCTAACACGGTACGATAACCTGGCACCGGTAACTGCTGAACTGACAGCAGTAGCAAAAATATTATTGAGATATTACTATTTCATTTTCGGTAATTTTGCTTTCAGGCCCCTACCACAGTATTGTAGACAACTTAGCTCTAATCTATCTACCGGTACATATAATTCTAATCGTAGGTAACTTGCACAGGAATCCTTTATTTCAACCTATGTGAAGAGGAAACACAGTTTGCAGAAGCAAACCAAGTATTTGTGGTATCGATACGTGAGTATTGTTATATATACAGTATATAAAAACAAGATGAAAAATTCCGCTAACCAAGTCGGAAGCAAAATTTTTTTTATTCAGAAAAGATGAAACGAAGCAATAAAACCAAAAAATGATAGGGGGGATAGTGCATTTAGATCATATTTCGACCACTCGAGAACACATATTTATCCTGCCATGGCAGTGCCCCTTTCTCACTAACAAAATATTCGCTGAATTGTTCTCTAACTTTTACTGCCTCCTTCGCACTCGGCCTTCCAATCTTCCTGATATTTAACATTGCTGAATTTTCTTCGGCCTTCCACTGCACTGCACCTTCACTGACCTCGTAATCTACGAAATCCGCCTCAAAATAATTAGAATCATATCTAAGAAAGTTGTGAAGGACTGTGCATGCTTTAATGATATGGTCTGTTCTTGCTGGTGATACGCATATAGGCCTGCGGAAAATTCTGAATCGAGATACCATAATGCCAAAGGCATTCTCCACAACCCTGCGAGCTCTCGAGAGGCGCTAGTTGAAAATACGGGACCTTCTTGATAATCCGGTACCTGGAAAAGGACGCATCAAATTGGTTTTTAAGGGAAAAGCCTCGTCACCAAGAAAAACGTGTGGTAGTGGCTTCATCATCCCTTCCAATATGGTGCTTTTTGACAGGTCTAATGAACCATCCAGGAGTTTTTTTCCAAAAGATGATGAAGCAAAAACATTCCCATCACTCTGCCGTCCATACGTTCCAACATCCACGTAAATAAATCTGTACTTTGCGTCTGAAACTGCAAGCAGTACCAGACTGAAAGTTTTTTTATAGTTGAAAAATGATGAACCATTGTTTGCAGGAGCTTGTATGACAACATGTTTCCCATCAATACTTCCAACACAGTTTGGAAATTGCCATAGGCCTAATTGTTTAAAATCGTTTGCAATAATCTTCCACTGATTTTCACTTGGGACTGCCATGAACAGAGGCTGCAGGGAATCCCATATTGCAGCGCAGGTTTCTGGAATAATTTGCGATATGGTCGTATTATGAATCCTGTAAGAGAACCCGATGGTCTGATATGAATCCCCCGTCACCAAATATCTGAAAAATATATAATGTTGTATTTAGCGATAAACTACCATATGTAGACTAACGTTAGGTACTGTTCATTTATATTTTAATCAATCGATCACGATTTCACTCATACTGTGGGTTAAAACCCTATTTCAAATACCTCAAAGTGACTGCAAGTCGTTCCTCAGGCGGAATTGGTTCACGCATATTTGTAGTTTGTTTCACAATCTTGCTCTCTATCATATTCAAAAGACGGTCAAATGTAGATGGTGTCATGTGGAAGTACGGTACTGTTTAAAATAGGCTTCTCTTTCCATTCTCATCTCCCTAACCAATCTGTAGTATTCTCCTGAAATTAGAGGCAAAGAAGGTGAGTATAGGCTTCGTGAGACTGAGACGTATGCATTTAGTGTATTGTAAAAAAAAATTACCATGTTCCTTTCGTCTGCAAAGTAGCCTATTGGGTGCATCCACAATCTCTTGCCGACACAGCGCTCATCCTCTTTTAATCTAATACAGAGAACCACAAACAATAACTTCAGCTGATGTCGGTACAAGTACTGCTTGTAGCGCCGTGACCGAAAACGACTTATTCTTCTTCGCGATACGATACCCATTTTAATAAAATTAATCTTGCAACGATCCCCAAAATATCCAAAACAGAAATAATACAAAAGACGAAGGACAAGTCCGTTTCCCGCCTGACCTCACGTCACAGTACACTGCACAGAACTGTGGTTCCGTGCACAGTGCGGAGAGTCGCTGTGCGGTGAGTTATACTACTGCCGTGTATACCGGCCTTAACGCTTAGCTCGTTGAGCCACACCGCCGGGTTCGGCAATACATGCAGTGGGGTTCCGTGAGTTTATAGGGTTCCTTAGGGGTTCCGCGTTTTTTTTTTGTTTTTTTTCAGGGGAAATCATTTCTTGCTTTCAGCATGTTGATGCGTCATTATAAATATTCTTAGACCACCGTGTCTCATTCAAACTCAGGCCAGTTCGTTAAACAGGAGGTTTAGGCACAGTGCAGTTAATTAATATCGATTGTTCCGTCACTTTAGTCATTGTTATGCAACTAACAAGAACGCTATTGTTGCACCATAGTTACATGATGTTCAAAGTATGTAGATATTGCTCGAGACTAGAGAGAAGATATACTACAAAGTACAAACTAGAGTTGTTGTTCAGCTTTTGTTGGAATATAGTAACGATAGTGTGGAACTCAACTTTTTGATATTTATTCAATACAGATGAAGCAAAATATTATATTTTCTTATGTGAGGCGAAATAATAACAACGGTGAAGGTTAGGACGGCAATGAGCAAAGAAGTTCAAATGCAAAAGCGGCACCTGCTCCTCCGAAGCGAACCAAATGTAATTCAATTGCCAAAGATAGAATTTTTTTTTTAATTTTGTTAATTGAGGTTCCACGAAAAGCGAAAAATTATATCAGGGGTTCCACAATACCAAAAAGTTTGAAGAGCATTGGTTTATGGTAAATGAATTCTGTCGAATCATGAAATGTAAAGGTAATATTGATGACGCAAAAGTATTGGCATCTGCTGGCCATGGTCTGATCTTGATTTTCGATGCATCCAAAAATAAACTTTTTTCATGTATATAATCATGTTTACGAGTATAATCTCTCAAACACTATTTCGAATAAATTTCAAAATTGAAATATTTTGTTTGGTAGTTTGCTGAATGTCAAACTGCGCAGAACTTTTCAATTCCTGCAGTTGCAAGTTTATGCAGCAATAAATATGAAAACCAGCCTTTATTTATTACAGCGTTTGAATAGCCTGATCTATATCTGAGCAGCTCTTTCGATGTCTCCTGCTTACTTTGGATGCCATCCTAGTTTTTGTATATAACGAGTATGACACCCTGAGTCACGATGCTGGGTGTTCCAAAATTGAGCAGAAGTCATTATAGTTATTACGGTGTCTTTGTTTTGAAATGTCAATGATAATTACAATCAATCATTTTATTTCGGTTCTTTAGCACAAAAATCTCATCTGACACAAAAAGTAAAAAAAAAATTACTTGGGAGTCGGCATAAATTTAAAAATGTACAGATGCGCTAGCACCCATCAAAAAATACAAGCACACGAAACAGTGAACGCATTCAAAATCGGGCAAAATTTTTAAGCAATTTAAAATGAGTAAACCCCCTAATAATCGAATATGAGGACAAGGGAAAAGGTTTACAATCGGAAATACATGACAGTCAAATATACCTTACAAAAAGTAATAAACAAAAATAGCTAGCACAACAAACACAATTGACAATATTTAACAGTCCAAGGCGACGAAACAGTACAATTTGAAAATCAGTGAAGTGACAGTTCATAATTGAAGCTGCTGTAGAACGCATGAACCACATAAACACGAAAAATTATACGGCACTTTTCGCAATAAGATTTATGCAGAATATTAGGGGAAAAGTCTGTCTTCTGTGCGACTGCTTTAAGGAGTTGTTTATCAAAGTGAAAACCGAGCAAATGTTGACGACTGTTGTAGCAACTTGTCACTCGTTTGCAGATTACAGTATCTGACGAATCCATGGTAGTGACGCCCTCAAACTAATTCTTTCTGTTCAAAAAGACTGCTAAATGGGAAAGCACTGAACTATGAACACCTTCAATACTATCCAATACTAACTACCGTGTTTCGCCAAAAATAAGACTGGGTTTATTTCAATTTCACTCCGAAAAATAACACTAGGGCTTATTTTCGGAGGATGTCTTATATTTTCATTTATCAAAAACAAAATTACAAAGTAAAGAATTACGAGATTTTCAAATATACAAAATATGAAAACCGATATTCATTTACTTATAAATAACGTTTTTATTCAAAATAAGTACAAAACATAGATTACCAAGCATTTAAAACGTGTAGGAGAGATTTCTTGCTATCGACAAGGTAAAAAAAATTCGCATTATTGACTAGGTCTTATTTTAAGGTGAGGGCTTATATTAAAATCATTTTAAAAATTCTGGGTGGGTCTTATTTTCGGGGAAACACGGTAGCATCACATCAACAAGAAACAGACTCTGTGTGATATTGAATAACCTACAACAATTAAAACGAGGCGAAGTCCCTGAAACGCCCCAAATCAAAGCAAAACAGTCGCATTGCTGCAACCCGCGGCCTAGCCAAACTGAAAAATACAGAGAGGCTGTGCTCTGGCGCCATCGGTGTTCCAAATTGTAAAATACAAGTTCTAACAACAAAATAAAATATCGGTGTTCAAAAAGATTGTTAAATAATTTTTTCATTTCCAAGTTATTATAAAATTTATGGGTTTCATTTTTTGTTACCCTGTTCAATATGTTTCATTATTTCTTTTTTGATAATGCCTTGTCAATTAACTGAGTTTTTCCCATACCTTGAGTAACGAATATATTTTTGTGAACTGCTGAAATTGCATCGACCGAATGACGCCAACGGGATGGGACAAATGGAGATGGACCCAAACCGTTTAGTGCTAAGAGTGAATGAAGATTCGGAAAAATTATGGAGCTCTTCCGATTTATTGGCTACAAGTGGGACGCCAAAATTCATAGCACGAACAACACAACTAGATAGCGATCAGATACCGCCGACTTATCGATCTATACGACATAATTCATCCAAAATCAATAGGCTTCTGGTCTGATATATGATGGATGCACATGACAAATTTGGAGCAGATTCAACCTCGCTTTCGTGAGATATCGCGTAATACGAAAGTGTCTAACAGACAAATACCTATCAACATTTTCAATTATTACATCAAACGAAGATCAGAATATAGATAAGTTCGGCGAAGTAGCAGATTTGGGCGGTGCAGAAAGGAGAATCCTGAACATTCTTCGGAGTTCCCGAAGTATGTGCATCAAGACGGCACATAACCTGAACATTGTATGTGTACCTGGTTATGGTTCAGGTTGTGCGCCATCATGAAGTGGACCCATGGATTGTATTGTTATGATATTGATATTATTATTCTTGTTGCTGTGAACATTTGTTGTGGTTTCTATGGAATTCGTTTTCTACTTCTTAAGTTAGCCTTCGTGTCAATATATTTTAGCATTGCTCTCTTGTTATATAGTTTGTGGCATCGGCAATATTCTCGCTAGTTTAATGTTTATGCCACAGTACAGTTGTACCATGCGTTTCTAACTGTGCGATTTCAACATAGGTTGGCTCTCCGTCGCCATCGTCTCCGTTTTATCTTTCGTTAATTTGTTTGCCCGTCGGTCAATTGCGTGGCGGAGATTTCGGGGGCGGAGTCGTTCCCCGACGTCGCCTATCTCTCGTTAGAGCTGGGTACAAATAATGTTGCAAGATCTGGTGGCTTTGGGGCAAATAATCTCGAGATTACGGCGAGAAGCTGATTGAAGCGAGCCAGCAGGCCTATCCGAGATCCAAGGTTTGTTTGTTTTAAAAATATATCTAGGCCATATCTATCTTTTATCTAAATATATAAATTATTCAAGCATGAACCGCATTATAAAATTCACTATATTATCGAACACGAAATGCACCTAGGGATCGTTTTGATTAAAAAAAGTCGCCAGAAAGCTAATAAATAAACTTTTTCAAAATTTCCTTTCTGATAGGATATTTTATTTATTGTGTACAATGGTATGAATGTTAGTATTTATGAGAATATAAGCTGCATTTTCAGATTCTATTATCAAAGAACTTACCCCAAGCCAAATGCCCAACTACTGCAGACAATCAAGACATTGATGCAATTGCCAAGGTGCGTTCCGTGCGTCTCTCAATCTAAAAATGTTGGCAAAAATACTTCATATTGGAACGACGATTTATATCTATCTTATCGTGGATTGGCGCGATAATTGGAGTTTCTTAAGTCTGTAGTAGAAAGAATTGTAAAAACAGGTGAGAAGTACATGGTTTCGTTTTTTTTTTTAATAGCAGTGTGGCATTCAAGATAGTGGTTCAAGAAACTGTTATTTTCAACTTTATAAATGTATTTGAATTATACATCTTGAGCAAATGATAACACCTCCTAGTCTACTGCGAAAGATGTCTTTCGTGTATCCTTTATTCTGTAGCAAGTGAAGATCGCTTTTAATGAATGATGGAAATGTCATGGACGTTGAAAGCACAGGGTGATTTATTCGAGTTTAGAAAAAGATTGCATTGGAGTAGCAAGAAAGCAGTGTTCGCACACAGCGGGACCCAGAATGGCGCAACAAATTGGGACAACAATAGTGGACTGGATGTTGCCGCAGCGTTTGTCAACGGTGGACCGCAGGAGATAGCGGTTTGTCAAGGATATGTTGGTTTGGTCCCAGTGTAAGAATGTCTCCATCCTGGACATGGATCACCACATGCAGCGTTTTCTAGAAGAGCACCGTGGATACAGACTTCTGGGATGGTACCTCACGGAGGTAATAAAAAGATGATATTGTAACTGAAAGCCCGTTTCAACACAGTTTGAGTCATACCCGGCCCGCTGTCAAAAAAGTTTGGTGACCCCTGTTCTAGAGCACATCCTGTGACTGTGAGGGAAGTCGTGTGCAACTTGAATCTTTCAGTTACAATATCATCTTTTTTTACCTCTGGGCGGCACCATCCCAGAAGTCTGTATACGCAGTGCTCTTCTAGAGCAGTGATTTTCAAACCGGTGTTCCGCGAGAAACCTCCAGGTGTTCCCCGAAAAAGTGCTTTTTCGAAGTATTATGACGTCATTTGAATAATATAAATAGCGTCGATTTGAAAACGGCGAGTCAGAGTTTTGGAAAGTCGGTATAAAAAACTTGTAACCAGATAAGAAATGACAGGCCACATTCCCTTTCAATGGAATTTTTAACTTTATCTCGGCGTTTTTTTTTATTAGTGATCCATTCCATTCTTGACCAAATAATGTTTCAAAAATGTGGACATTATACTTGACCATGAATGGAGTCATCATCGGAGTTGATTACATTCGTTGCAATTTGAAGCTTTTCTTGCAGTGATAATTAGGGCGTGGCATCATCAAAATTGTCAAGTGAAGTGTTGAATTTGCAAATTCCGTAAATAAAATTGTGAATTTGTAGGTAACGATTTTAGCTATGATAATGATCGCGGTATTGTTTTGTTGGAAAAGAAAACGTTAAAATTCGAGGTGATTAATTCTAATCAGCGTCTAATCAGCACAAAAGAAATTGGGCAAAAAATTGTTTACAATTTTTTTGGCATCAGGTCGCGCATGTAAGATATCGTTAAAGAAGTGCTCTTCATCGTCATCTCGCCTAATGACCACGTAGAAATGCCTTTATTTTAGCTTTTAAATCAACATTCAGGATTCACGCAATCACAGATTTATCTAATTACAGTATCTAATTGATTTATTCCGGAAATAACACTGACACCAGTGTGGAGCATAGGAAACTCAATTATCGTCTTAATAAATGTATGCATCCAGTTGTCGAAAATGATAATATTATTCGCTTAAAACTGGGACGTTTAATTTGCAAATGGCAATAAGTTAGATCGAAGCCAGCGCAAAAGATAAAAATCAGAATAAAATTAAGTTGGAATTTAAAAGCGCTCCTTAATGTCATTAACATCTGTCGCCGATGTGAACGCATATAGTTATACCAAAATATGAAACTTCGATCACAGCCGATCGCAAGAATTAATACTTGCGCACAAGAACAAAGGCGGTGATATGAAAACGTTCAGGGGGGCAAAAAAAGTAGCGATTATGACGAAATTAAACAGTAAAAATCCCGCTTTGCTGCCAATTTTCAATGTTTCCATTAATTTCCAAATCGACCTCCCCCCTTCTGGACTCCTGTTGCGTATAAAAATAAAACGGGAGAAATTGAGAGCTGTTGAGAAAGAGCTGCGTGTTTGTCTCTTCTAAATTACAGAATAAAATATTTGAAACTCATCGAAACAGACCTAAATATCACATTAAAATACCATTTCTGTTTCTAGCTACCGTTATCATAGTATTCATAAGCAAACTTGCAAAAACATTTATTTGTACCGTACTTTAGCTCTTGTAGCCCTGAATCGGAATGTGTCACGTCTCTTCCATCTAAAGTTGACAAGCTATATTATTTACTTCGTTATTTTATTTTCATGCCGAAATGATCGACGTCAGTGAATTGCATAATATAGTTTATTTCCAAAAATCTCGTTTGATGTTCCGCCACAATTTTAGATTAAAAAAGTGTTCCGCCGTACGAAAAAGGTTGAAAATCACTTTCTAGAGAACGCTGCATGTGATGACCCATGTCCAGGATGGAAACATTCTTATGCTGGACCAAACTAACATATCTTGGTGATTGGCCAATGTTACGAAATAAACAAGGAAGACGATGCTCGGGAAAATTTCCCTTGAAAATTTTTTTTTTCATTTTTGAGTGTTATTGCGGGCCGGATAAAATGACGCCCCGGGCCGTAGTTTGGTGACCCCCGCTCTAGAACGATATGTTGTTGACGAGGAACCCGCCTTGGTGGAAGACAACCAACCCGACGACAACGACAATGCTGAAAATTATTAAATAGCTGAAATGTGAAAAATGTTTTTTTTTCAAATATACAGGGTGTCTCAAAAGCAAGTATACACTTTCAATTTTTATTCGCTTTTCATGTCATCACAGGGCATTCATTTCTTCAGAGAACATACTGCTGATAAGTAGTAAAATTTTGGTATCGTTTGCATTTTTCACCAACACATGGAACGACGAGGATATTAACCCAAGAAAATGAGGTGCACAAAGATGAAGAAGACCATGGAACGGACGCTCAGAGGGAAACATTCAGGTTTTAGAAGAGGATATGCATTGAGTCAAGAAAAATGCCAGGTTTTGTACATTTTGACAGTTAGATAGTGCATTACAGCATTAGGCTTATTTTTTTATAATCAATTTATAAATGTCATAAATAACATTTAACATTTGGATAGGGCAATAGCATACTAGGATAGATTTATTTCGAATTTTTCAATAAAAACACGCAAAAAATACACAAATAATAATCTGGTGCATTTCCAAATGGCTGAAACATTGTCCAGAATTCTGACAAAGATAAGATTTAGAGAAGTTTGCTCAGAATATTCGTTCAGGAGAGGGTTACATGCAACCACTGTTGTGCAGACAGCCACGATTGAATTATTTGAGCCAGCAACTACATTCTAAGCAAAAAACTGGTGGTCTGAACTGCTATTGCAGGATATAGTGAGTGGTATCTGCCCTAGGCGAAAGCTAACAGAAAACTTTTTCTGTGTTGAGAGTTTTATAACATTCTGTCAGTGACTGTGCGTTGAAAGTTAAATCATTTTGTCATAAGTTATGTATCTGTTACATCTATTTAATAATAAAATATGTGTGCGTGTTTATGAGCAGCATAATGATTGTTGGTACTGATTGATTTCCGGTAGGCGTCATTCATTTTTCATACTTTATGCAGAGTGCTTTTTTGACAATTTGCTACTATATATACATATATAGGCTATATATATTTCATTACTCAACTTGGTTACAGATTTTGATAAAAAAGATAACAATATGTCAATCGTTCTCTTGGAAATTCTTGCAAGAGGCTTTGATGCCGTACAGCGAATTATGGAAAGACAGCGTATGACAGTGTTGGTAGTGGGGAGAAAATAAATAGGAGAAAAATAACTGGCCATCTGCTGCATGTGAAAAAAGCGACAAAAAAACGGCATTGAGCGTGACCATTGTGCAAAAAGATGATGTTTCAACGGTACTACATCTCGAAGGCAGGCTTACAATTGGCGGCCAAGTAACTGTGCTTGACCCATACTGCAGCCGTTTTTGGAATGGCATTGCGGTCATTGGTACGCCGCATCCGATTTATCCAGTTGCACGACCTGAAGAGCCATTACTGAAAGTTATTCCAGGAGGATTAGTAAGCAGTGGTGTGACGGTGAGTTTCTGCATAAATATAGACAATATCAATGTCATCTCAGTCAATTTTTTGCCAGGCTGCTGCCACACCTTTTGTGATGGCCGTTATGGAGAGAATTGTCCGCGCAGTGTTTCGACAGCAGACTGCAAAATGCTAATTCCCAATATTGAATTTACGGTGCCTAATTATGAAATGGAGTGGATTCCATATTCTAGTTTGTCTCTTGCTCTAATAACAGTATTTAAGGAGGATTTGTTGGTTTGGTCCCAGCGTAAGAATGTCTCCATCTTGGACATGGGTCATCACAAGCAGCGTTCTCTAGAAGAACACCGCGGTTACAGCCTTCTGGGATGGTACAGCCAAGGGGGAAAAAAAATGATACTGTAACTGAAAGGTTCAAGTTGCACACTACTTCCCTCACAGTCACAGATATGCTCTAGTCTAGACAGTGGTTCCCAACCGGTGGGAAATTTCCCACTAGTTGGAAATTTTGAGGTTGCAGGTGGGAAATAGAATGCTCCTCTATAAATGTACGCCCAACAACACAATTATTAAATATTACACAATGAAAATCACAATATATGCCATGAAGCGGAAAAAGATTCTCATTCAATTAATCGAAACCTTAGTAAAATTTCACGTTGTTGGCCATGATATTCTGATCGTGCTACGTAACTCATTTTGATCTTTGGTCGGCCGATAAAAACCAAATATTTGACCTGTCCCTCCTTTCTGCTAAATTGTTAATAAAAGGTAATGGCTTATGTAAAAATAAAGTACGATTATAGTCATCTCGGCTACTTTTACGTTTGTAAGGAAAAATTTTGAGCAACGCCCGCAATGCGTTTATTGCACTACGACCATATCCAGTGGTTCTGTGTAGCCTCCTCAAATGAGGCAACATATTTCAAATATCCATTTGCTTATCAGTTTGCTAAAAAAATGCAAAATAAAAGCAGAATAAGATTCGACAACATGGGCAATTTCAAATGAGTTCAAAGGTGATATTGACTGCGTCATTTGTAGATGTCCTGCGAATAGCAAGGACCAAAAGTTCCATAACATCGTTGGGACATAGGTGAAACATATTGTAAAAATGTTCATGAAAGTCTCGAGCGACAAACTCTTCACCTGTAAACCCAGTTTAGCGCAAAAATGCTGAACAAAGCTATAGAACACTAGCACCTTGTACGGTAGTGCCTAACATAAAAAGGAAGCAGAAGATGAAGACATGGAATTCCTCAGCGCATGCAATCAACGCAAAAGGTGGACATAACGGAATCTCTTCTTTCTCACTCATTCCTAAACTCAATTTAGTCGATGTTGGTCTTGAACAACTGAAAGCGAACACTGGAGAAAAAAACACTACACTACATAGCTGAGGATGTGGCAATGCCATATGGCGATTATGAATCGACTCTTAGAGAAATAACGACATTAACGACAGTTCACCCGTGGATTTATTGGCTGACTATGACGAACAATGTAACCTTTTCATCGGGCGTTCGCAACATTATAGGAGCAATGAAAGCATTCTGTGATGTACCGCAGGGATTCTTCTAATATATGGATCATCAACCGCTCATGGTTACGTTTTGTATCTGTATTTTTACGATATATTGTTGAGAGCCCCGATCAGATTATTGGTCCGGTTAATCACATTCTTGCACGCCTTGAGTTCCAGTCACAGAGTTCGGCTGGAAACAAGGCCCATGTGCATATGAGTGTTTTAATATACGATGAGCCTATGGAGAAAACACAACAACGGATTTGGTGTTGATTTTCAGTCGCTTTTAGCAAATGGAATTATTACTGATTACTTTCAATATGAAAGTTTGAAAGATTTGTACTTGTACTGGGTCAATATTGGCAACGCACAACTGCGACAGTGCAGGGGAGCGTTGCAAAAAAAAGAAAGAGAAATGGTAATTTTATTTGTCGAGTTCCACGACATCCAGATAGCGACAAATATTATTTTGAAATGAAAAAAGACCTTTACTCGGAAGATATGCTGAAAAGAATGGAAAAGATTGATTTTGCGGAAAAGAAACATCTTGTGCATAATGACAGTACAAACCTCCCAACAATACCGCCAATTCAATGCGAATTACAATCATGTTTCAACGCATCAATCTGTGATAGAAGATTCTCTACAATACATCATATCTGCTGAAATATTCATGCCAAAAGGAGTCACACGTAGGGAAAAAGCAGCTTAAGGCATCTCGGCAACGTGATATTGTGAAAGTGATTGACAGTGAAAACTCCAATGTGAAAATAACTGGGGAGCATATAGCTTTACAGAAACGTAGGAATGCAAAGCCAAATGTTTTTAATGTCACCAACTTTCCTGGATGGTTTACCATATACGTATACAACAGCCAAATTTGTGCACCTAAATGACACCTTCTGTCGGTGTCTGATAGTAATACCTATAATTGCACACACCTGGAGGTTTGCTCATTGCTTGGCGAAATCTATCAGTCTATTTCTCTCTCTACTATCTGTCTACCTTGCCGTCAGTTTCAGACTATCTTGGAAGAGATCTCGAAGATGAATCCATTTGCCAACGTTGACTAATTAAAATCTGTTAGCGCTCGGTACCGATCACTGGATCACAATGCCAGAAGAAATCAGGTAAATATCAAATGCGACTCGTGCTTTCTAACTGTTACTATACAAAAAACAGTGTTCCTATCCTGTGCCAACATGATCTTATTTATCATATAAAAATTTAGGGTCAAATATGATATGTTCAGATATTTTGCTATTTGTCACATTGTGCACCGTCAATTATCTGTGAGATTATTTACCATGGGGTCTACCGCTGATACTATTGCCGGGAAGCAGATGAGAGCTGGTGTTTTAGCAAGGATTATCTGCCTAGTAAATCTTGTATCAGACAATAAAATTCTATCTGATAGATAGATTTATTTTGAAGACTCCATAATACACACAAAATATAAAAGGAGAATTCTAGAGAGCGAGCAAAACCTTTAAAAAAGTTTAAAACATGAGAAATATCATGTGCCCGCCCACCAGCACACACGCAAAAAAAATCACAATAAACACAATCCTTGTTAAACAAGGCTTGAACCAGGAATAAACAAACAAAAGATACGCGAATGTATTGCACCTTCGGGCAGTTTTAGCTTTGAAGCACTCAATCTACAGTAATAATGATTCAGAGACAATCCAGTACGGAATATCTGTATAGGCCAAATTTAAATGTCTTGAAAGGATTGTTGAATCGGGTTCTTTTGTGGTATTCGAATAGTTCAATTTAAAATCATCGAATCCTTTCCAATGCTTCCAACATTAAAATCGAATGTCCACACACAACCACCATTTCAACAGTTGCAGTCGTCCCGTTTTTTCTGCGCTCTGTTCCAACATCCACAACTAGATTCATAAAAGGATCGAATCCTCGCAAAACACCCGTAAAGGATCGATCGTCCACCATTCAACTTCAAATCCATTCTTTTATCCATGAACTTCTTTAATTCTGGTGGATGGGCCTTGCTCATCTTGATATTACGCGATACAAACCAACAGTAAATACAGAACGACATACCGGCAAGATCCTATCTGAAGAAGTAGCTACTAGAAACATCGCGTATGAAAAACGAGTTTTTGTCAGAATTACATTCAACGAATGGGAAAATAGATGTGGGGAGCATTTGGTGTGAAGGAGTCGGCCCCGCTGATTTATTGGTGCTTGGAATGGAGTGGGCTGAAACCACCATAAAATGCAGTGTTCGCACATGGCGGGACCCAGAATGGCGCAACCAATTGGGACAACAATAGTGGACTGGATAATATCTTCCAAACGCTGATAGAGTCCTGAATATAATCTGGCTACTGATTTTGGAAAATTAAATCATCACCAAATCAACTGGATTTTGTGGAACCCTTGGTTGAGTTGCATTAGAAATGTGTTCATACAACCTACCCAAAAAATTCCAAGCATGGGCCGAAGCTGATTTATATTCTTTAGACCTTTTTATTAATTATTACCTTCACTGATGGAAAACACCCCTATCCAATAGATCCTGTTGATAAAATGGTACTATAGGAAATGCAATGATGGTCTGTGTTTGTGCTCAACATGGTCTTATTTATCAAATAAAAATCTTGCTATTTGTAACATTGTGCATAGTCATTTATCTGCGAGATTATTTATCATGGACTCTATCGATTATACTTTTCTGAGACGTGGGTAGGGGGGATGTTGCTCGAGCAAGAATTATATGCCTAGTAAATACTGTAGCTAAAACTGAAGAAGTAGCGATTAAAAACATCGATTATGAAAAACGAGTTTTTGTTCGAATAACATTCAACGAGTGGGAAAATATCATGGACGTCGAAAGCATTTCGTGTAAAGGAGACGGTACCGCTGACTCATTTGAGTTTAGAATGGAGTTGCCGGCAGATGGAAAAAATGCGGTATTTGCACAGAGCAGAATTTAGAAAGGCGCAACCTATTTGCACAAGAATAGTAGACTCAAATATCTTACTAAGACCTAAACGCCAATTGGTTTCGTCCGTGTAAACAGAGGCAACTACAAAAGAAAACGAAGTGCCGTCAGTAAAAGAACTATCTAATTCTATTCAAACTATATTAAGTATTGGTAAACAATTTATAGAACCCAGAGTCCTGTGCTATCCCGCAAATAAAAATAGAAGAACAGTCAAGGACGGCCGTCGAGACCTTTGGAAAACTCGGGAGGCAAAAATCAACGACTTTCAAGAATCGAAGGCTGTTACGCAGCCTCGAGACATTGTCACCATGAATGCTATCGATTATTCAATTGCGGAGAAGTAGAGCTGCAGTCCTAGCAAGGATTATCTGCCTAGTAAATCTTATATCTGACAATAAAGTTCTATCGGAAGAAGAACTACTAGAAACATCTCATTTGAAAAACGAGTTATCGTCAGAATTACTTTCAACAATTGAGAAATTTGGGATGTCGGAAGCATTTGGTGCGAAGGAGTCTGCCCAGCTGATTTAATGATACTTAGCCTAAAGGAGTGGACTGAAACCACCAGAAATGTAGTATTCGCTCATAACGGGACCTAGAATGGAGGAACAAATTGGGACAACAATAGTGGACTGGATTACAATTTCTGAACGCCGATACAGTTCTGAATATAGTCTGGCTGTTAATGTTTTGTGATAAAAATAGCCGTTACTGAGAAGTGTAGATATGTTGTTTTAGCAAGAACTAAACTATATGCCTAGTAAATCATGAAATTCTATCGGAAGTAGCGATACGGAACATCGCTTATGAAAAACTAGTTTCCGTCCAAATAACCTTCAACGAATGGGAAAAGGTCGTAGCCTTTTTCTATGCAGCACAACCAGAGCTTGAAGGACATAAATATACCACACTGAATCTAGTTTGTCTCTTGAATGAGAAGCTGAGCAAAGCACTGCCACCCAGTTCTACGGATAATCCTCAACTGGCGTTTGTGCGCCACAGGCATTTTTGGATCAAAATACCTATGTTGAACAAAGTTGCACTGTTTCTGCGGCCTACCTTCAACGAACTCAAAATGATGAAATTGACAAAGGTGCGTGTACATGTCCGCACACTCCTGGAAAAAAAAAGGTAAAAGGAGAAGTCAACCCTAGGCCTACACCTGTTGAAAACCGAAGAGAACGAAGCGCACACCACCAGCACCCTTTCTCCACCTGCAGCAAAACGAAAAAGTTTTTTTCGCTGAGTAGAAAAACGCGGATGATGACGATGGTGCTCCGGTTCGAGATGAGGTTGACTTGTACATCAGTCAAAGGCATGCCATGGATGATGACCGAGATTTGCTTGAATGGTGGAAAATAAACTTCAGTATATACCCGAGGCTTGCCAAGTTAGAAAGATCCGTGTTGTGCATACATGCAAGCAGCAGCAGTGAGTTTTTAGCGCAGCTAGTCGCATGATAGATCAGCGGAGAACCTCACTGAAACCTGTCATAGTGGACGCAACCACCGAATGTAAACAACGTAAGTAATATCCTGCTGTTCAAATCGCCATTTTAATTATTGTCTGGGGCTTTAATTATTTCCCGGGAACAAAGAGCAAGACACGAGGTCGCAATTTGCAGACCAAGGTCAGTCAGCAACTTGTGAAAGGCAGCATAAAAGTGCAAGCAGACCCTCTTATTTAGTTCAAAACAGAGTGCCCGGAAGCAGAAAGAAATGCAGTATTCGTATTGACGGAACTGAAAAAAGCACAACCCTTTTGCTCAGGAATGGTGGACGCTATCACATCTCTTACAAATTGCGAGGTTCCCTTTCTTCGTCTATCTTTTCAATGTCATAGACGCCGAAAGTATTCGGTACGAGTTGTTTGGGTTTAACAAATGGGAAAATGTCGAGGAGACGGCATTGCGGACTTATTCGAATTCAGAATAGAGTGGCCGGAAACAGGAAGAAATGCAGTGTTTGAGGCTTACCAGGACCCAGAATTGCGAAACAAATTGGGACAACAACAGTGGACTAGATTACATCTTCTAAAACGCCGATACAGTGCTGATCAAGCAATGCGCTTGATATAGCCTTTGGTTCACGAGTACAATGTGGGCTGGTATCTGTAAATTGATGTATCGTGATTTGTATTCCATACTATGCTTGTAGCTTTGTGTAAAGAGAGGAAATAAGCAAGACCTCTTTTATCATCGTTAGAAAGGAGAAAACGGCAAGACGACTACACAGCCGTCGGTAATTATAGGACTACACGGACTGAACTGAATAAAATCTAAACGCTGATATAGGCTGGTTGCTACTGTTTTGTGATTAAAATAGCCTTTGCTGAGAAATATGGAGAAGATGTCGCTCTATCAAAAAATATCTGCCTAGTACATCGATTTCAACATAGGTTGTCTCTCCGTCTCCGTTTTCTCTTTCGTCAATTTGTTTTCACGGTGGTCAACTGCGTTATGGCGTGGCGGAGTCGTTCCCCGACGCCGAATATCTCTTGTTAAAGCTGGGTACAAATGATGTTGCAAGATCTGGCTTTGGGGCAAACAATCTCGAGATTACGCCGAGGAGCTGATTGAAGCGAGTCAGCAGGCCTATCCCAGAGCCAAGGTTTGTTGGTTTTAAAAATATACCTAGGCCGTATCTATTTTTCATGTCTAAATATCCCGCTCGAATAAGGTTTAACGAATGGGGAAATGCCAAGGAGACGGCACTGCAGACTTGTTCTAATTCAGAATAGAGTGACCGGAGGCAGCAAGAAATGCAGTGTTCGCGCTTACCAGGACCCAGAATGGCGGAACAAATTGGGACAACAATAGAGGACTAAATTACATCATCCGAACGTTGCCCCATTGCAGTGTGCTTGAAATAGCTGTTGGTGCAAGTATCGTCACGATAACAGCGTGTTGGGTTGGAGGGTGTAAATCTATGTCTCGTAAACGCGATCCGCACCACACTACGCCATATTAGGCTTGTAGGCTGCAGCTCTGTGACAAAGTGAGGAAATAGGCAAGACCAATTTACATCATTGTGGAAAAGGAAAAAACCCAATACTCCTCCACAATTGCCGATAAATATAGGACTACACGAAATTTCAATCAACGAAACTCATTCATATTTAGATTGAAAAATTTATATAAAAAAAAGGATCATCGCAAATTCCTTATGACACTACAAGTATAATGTATGTTATACCAGACTGTCCCGTAAGTAATATTCATACCGGTAATTAACATATTATTCATTCCAAGTAAATGATTCAAATATATCTAGTGTCTACTCATGATTGCGTCTACTGTGGACTACACATTCTCCTCGGAAAAAAATGTCGACACCCGGTCAAAGGTGTTGAAAATGAAGAGATTCCAGAACACACCAAGCGAACCACGCATTAAAGCAATATTTTTATTGCGTCACAATATATTTATAGCGAATATAATGGATATTGCTAACTTGTTGACTGGATTGATTTGCGGATTATGACCCCAGAATTGACTGACAATAATCTTGTTCTAAGTTTATCAACCTGATAATAGACACCGGCAGTCGTCAACGCCCAAGTGAATGAAGATGCGTTAGAAAACTCTGTTTGATTTTATTCTCAGATTTCCATGAAATGGAGTACATTAAGTTTGTTTATGCTATATATTAGACAATGTCAATAAAAATTTTGTTTCAAACTGTGGGTAATCCAATTTTACCGTACATTGGATAAAAATTGAAAAAAAAAAAAGATTTTAACGCCACTTTCATATATTCAAATCGTTGAATCGAACAATGAACAGAGAATACACAGCGTACATGTGAGTTTAGTGAAACAAAAACACATTCGCTGCCAGAATGAAGCACATAGTTACTGTTGCTACGCAAAATCACGGATTTTATTTCGTGATATGTGCTTCACTACCCTTTTAATTGAATATTTTAGCGATGGCCGTGCTGTTCAGTACAATACCTGTAAAAATTTCATTAGTTTATGCCAATCAACCCCGTAAAGATTTCAACGGTCAAGCATCTCTAGTTATTTTTTCGCCACAAGTCACATCTGCAATCGGGTTGGTTTTAGGAGTAATAGAACGTGTTCTATTTTAATTGTAACCCAGCCTATATTGTTTAATAGGATACTTATCGCGAGTGGTTAGGTCCCATGATTACGACAGGGAAAAATAAGAGCGGGTTTGTATGATACGAGTGTTTCGGATAAAATACTTTTGATATGAATTATAGATTGCACAGTTTTTTAACAGAGGTAAAGCAAAGAATTATACTAAATACAGTTACGCGACAAAGCTAACAATGTTTAGCCTCGGTGAGAATAGACTGCGTACTCAGACCGCAATAACGTCAAAGTCCGGAACATACAATCCGACCGCTAGAGTAGACTATGCATATACTGTTAGTACATACCTTATTCAGAATTTTTGTCATACTAACATAGCTCATGCAGTGGAATGTTTAATCATTGTCCTTTACAAGATTCTTCTATTACCTACAAAAGATATTATATCACCATCGAAAGTGGCAAGAGATATAGGTTTCAATTTTGTCAGAAGAAATCAGAGAAATAATTGGCACCGCCTAGTTCATGTTTCTATGCATATATATTCTGCACGAATAA
>NW_024102698.1:0-10000 GCF_013122585.1 Styela clava
TCCTGGATTTTATTAGCACAAAAAATAGTCACTGAAGAAACTTAACGTAAAATAAAGACAAAGCCTTGATTTCGCGATTTACAACTCATATCTATATTAAAACTTTTTTTATTATTTATTCAAATATATATACTAGTTTCCAAGCAATATTGCAGGTCCATCCTTTATCTGCGAATACTCATTGTAAGATGAAACATTTTTACTGCAAACATGAAAACATCAAAAAAGGCGGTAATTTGCAGCTTTTTTGGAATAAGAAGCGGAGCGTCAAACACAAAAAAAATATCTACATTTGACATTTTTGAAACCGATGTTTCATTCAGGCATTGCATGTTATGAAAAGTATGAAATTTGCCAGAACTGGATGTAATTTCCGTATAGCCTGTCTTACAACCCGAGAAAAACAATTTTCCGTCGACATCAGTGGTTTGTGATTTGTGGCGGGAACGCTAACGTAGGATGCTCTGGAAAACTTATTTTCACAAGTATTAATGAAACAAAAATCTTGGTTCACGTTATATGATTAATAGGAAAAAAGGTTTGTACTGTAGAATATTTAATTACGCTTCAGGGTCATGGCAAAAGAATTCAACACCACAAATCCTCTTAATTTCGTATGGCTGTAAAGTTTATTTCCGTGTCCCAATTCAAGACCATTTCGACCATTCATGAAAATAACCTTTGCTCGAGTTTATCAATACCAGGAAAAGATGAAATTTGTTAGGACTGGATAAAAGCACGTGCAGTGTTTCACATCAGAAGTTTATGATTCAGAGAAATAAGGCTAACCCAGGATACTTTGGAAAACTTATTTTTACAAATAATAATGGGAAAAATCTTGGTTCACATCTTAATTAATTAAAAGAATTGTCTTAAAGGGTCTTTGTAATATATTTAATTATGCTCCAGATTCCTGACAAACGATCTCAACATTCTAAACCCACGGAATTTCGTACGTCTATGAAGATAATATCCGTATGGACTACCCCGACCAATTATGAGAACGACGATACACTACATTTGCTCGAGTTTATCAATACCAATATACAAAACCAGCAATGTAAAGCTGAAAAAACAGAAACGAGGAATTCAGTGCAATGTGGGTGTTACTTAATCCTGCAAAATCTTCCTTAGATACTTGTGAAGCTAATGCATTGTACTACTCAACAGGATAGGCTGTGCTCTCAGCAAATCCTAAATAAAATACCCGCAAATCTGCTCCACCCCGCAAACCAATAACGATTATATATTGACCATTGAATTCGATGAACGCAGAGAGCCACACTTATAATCTCGGAGACTGTTTTACACAGCATCAATTTTGAGATAATGTAACACGACGTTGACTGCCAAACCCTCATGCTGGAAACGTGATGTTTTTGCAAGTTACCCACGGTCTTTAGTAAAATGAATTCTGTTATAGCTTCAACACATTAAAACCTTTTGTGTAATCTATTTGTTCATATGTACGGAGAGGTATAGAACTGCGGAAAAGATTTTGACAACTTTGCTGTATTAGGGCATGGTTAATCTCAAATAAGCTACTCTTACTCAGATTCAGAACGCAACATATTTGATATCCAAAATGGTTATTTGCGTCTTCGACAATTCAATTTATTGACGCTATATGTATGTGGACTTGGATTCCCAACGTAAAATCTTGCTGCAGGCGACATTTTCCGTCGATTCCCACTTTCGGTGTGCAGCGAATCGTCATTGTACAACCTTGGTGGCTGTCACATTTTTTATCTTTGTTGCGTCACAGTCTAAGAGAATAGTGCACTGCCCGTTTGTGTAGGTAGCCTAGGCTAGGCTTACTGAGTTTTATTGTTGGATATTTAATACAAAGAGAATGTTAAGGAATTATAATACAGTGTACAGAAAACCTTAACAGCCAATTAATGTATTACTACAAAGAGCTGAATTGCCTTCTCAGCAAGGATCTCCATTTTTCAGGCTTGGTCCCACAGCGGACACTTTATCTTCGCGGTATGATATCTTAGTACAGGCACGAGAATGGGTTTATGGCAGTGCTCTTCAACAGGGGTTCCGCGGAACCCTAGGGTTCCGCAATACATGCAGTGGGGTTCCCTGAGTTTATAGGGTTTCTTAGGAGTTCCGCGTTTTTTTGTTTTGTTTTTTTTTCAGGGGAAATCATTTCTTGCTTTCAGCATGTTGATGCGTCATTATAAATATTCTTAGACCACCGTGTCTCATTCAAACTCAGGCCAGTCAAGTAGGCCAGTTCGTTAAACAGGAGGTTTAGGCACAGTGCAGTTAATAGACAAAACAGAGATATTTTCGGTTGTTCCGTCACTTTAGTCATTGTTATGCAACTAACAAGAACGCTATTGTTGCACCTACATGATGTTCAAAGTATGTAGATATTGCTCGAGACTAGAGATAGTATATAGTACTAGAGATGTTGTTCAGCTTTTGTTGGAATATAGTAACGATAGTGTGAAACTCAACTTTCTGATATTTATTCAATACAGATGAAGCAAAATAGTATATTTTCTTATGTGAGGCGAAATAATAACAACGGTGAGGGTTAGGACGGCAATGAGCAAAGAAGTTCAAATGCAAAAGCGGCACCTGCTCCTCCGAAGCGAACCAAATGTAATTCAATTGCCAAAGATAGAATTTTTTTTAATTTTGTTAATTGAGGTTCCATGAAAAGCGAAAAATTATATCAGGGGTTCCACAATACCAAAAAGTTTGAAGAGCACTGGTTTATGGTAAATGAATTCTGTCGAATCATGAAATGTAAAGGTAATATTGATGACGCAAAAGTATTGGCATCTGCTGGCCATGGTCTGACCTTGATTTTCGATGCATCCAAAAATAAACTTTTTTCATGTATATAATCATGTTTATGAGTATGATCTCTCAAACACTATTTCGAATAAATTTCAAAATTGAAATATTTTGTTTGGTAGTTTGCTGAATGTCAAACTGCGCAGAACTTTCCAATTCCTGCAGTTGCAAGTTTTTGCAGCAATAAATATGAAAACCAGCCTTTATTTATTACAGCGTTCAAATAGCCTGATCTATATCTGAGCAGGTAGCATCATAGCAGGTTTACAATCGGAAATACATGACAGTCAAATATACCTTACAAAAAGTAATAAACAAAAATAGCTAGCACAACAAACACAACTGACAATATTTAACAGTCCAAGGCGACGAAACAGTACAATTGAAAATCAGTGAAGTGACAGTTCATAATTGAAGCTGCTGTAGAACGCATGAACCACATAAACACGAAAAATTATACGGCACTTTTCGTAATAAAATTTATGCAGAATAATAGGAAAAAAGTCTGTCTACTGTGCAACTGCTTTAAGGAGTTGTTTATCAAATGGAGAACCGAACAAATGTTGACGACTGTTGTAGCAATTTGTCACTCGTTTGCAGATTACAGTATCTGACGAATCCATGGTAGTGACGCCCTCAAACTAATCCTTCCTGTTCAAAAAGACTGCTAAATGGGAAAACACTGAACTATGAACATCTTCAACGCAAACCTGCGCGACGATTGGAACGGGTTCAACTTCAAAGCCTAATGGAATATAATCGATCATTTTAAACCAGCATACTTCGACCAGCATGCTTGCAAACTTGTCCTCTCTCAAGAATTCTGTGAAAATAATTTTTCCACAGAATTTTTCGTTGGTGATCGAAAATCTTCCAGAGATTGCGGTTTTCGAATATAAATTCAGATGTGCAGATCCTGAGAATACCTACAAATAATTTTTCCATAATAAAAGGCGTTAAACGTTATTTTATATGAATGAACTTTGTGGGTCCAAATTTGCTTCACATAATTATGTACCAAGTTTCTGATATATTGAGTGTTTTTATGTGTCATTTTTGATTACGCTCTAGTTTTTACAATTATTTCTTTAGAATATTACGAATCTCGTAATAATACAAATTCACTTAAAACTTGGTAAGTTGTATGTTTTCTTTACCGGAGATTTTATACGATCTTCCATCGTCAATTTGAGCTTGCTCACCATTTTCGTCAAGTCTACCGTTGGTATTTGTGTTACCAACCAGGTTTCTTCATTAGGTTTTGCGGCCATCGCCTGTTTAAAATAGTATTCACTTTTTTGTTGGGATTATCTGTTTGAATAGCAAATATTGGGCCCTCCAGATTTTTTAAAATTACATTAAGACATTATTCGTAGTTCGTACCATTTTATTTCGATGTGTAGAGCTGGGTTGTTTACCATCTCCATACAGTTGTAGAAGATTTGGCGGAAAATTGCTCCAGGGAATTTATTTGGGAAAAAAGTTAGCCCTCATTTTTGTGGAGATGCAACACTTCGGATATCATCTTCTATCTAAGTAAATATGGGCTTGCTCGCTATTTCGCCATGCCCAGTGGTGGGATTCAAATATTTTGTCAGCCGGTTCTTTCACAAAGCTCATATTTTTCATCTGGTTCTGATACAAACAGAATATTGGCAGTAGCCAGTAATGCTAACCGGTTCGCTGATCTCATAAAATTCCGTGAGACGGTTCTTTTGAACCGGCTGAATCTCACCACTGGCCTTGCCCTACCCGTTCATGCCCGTGCCTGATATTTGGGATTTCAAGCAGACCTAAGGATTGAAAATTGAATTCAATAATTCTTAATAAATTCAACTGAAGTAATTGTGTTATTCATCATTTAACTTACTTCAGATACAAGAGGACTCTGTGTTCTCAAGCACGCTTTTTCGTTTGACTTTTCCACTTGGAATGTCTCCAATAATACTCAGTTTTTATGCTTTGAAGATTTCATTGGTTCCCAATGTCCTGTCTGTCTGATGCTTTACTTGTCGTTGTCGTATTACCAGAGCCGTTATATAATGGCTCTGGTATTACGGTTTTAAAGTTCAGTCGGAAAGGGTTGAAGTCCATGGTGTTGCATGCTAGAATGCTTTGACAGTTCAGTGATTTCCACTTTGGTAGTACATAACCACGATCGGTACAACTTCCAACGCAAATATTTTTGTATGATGTTCCTTTTAAAATGAAAAACCACAACGCAGTATTTGCAGCATCAAAACATGTGTCAAAAATTAATGTAGAAAATTTTGAAATAAGAACCATGTATTTTATCACTTATTTAAAACTATGAAATGTAGATTGAAAGCATTTACTATTATATGAAATATTTCAATACGCAGCGCCATATTTACTTGGGCCACTCGGCAACTGTTCGTTACTATCGCGAACTGACGCTTTCGCGCATGAGTGAGTTTAACTCGGCACATTAATCTGTTGGGGCCTGGAAGTTTTTTGTTGAATTTTGCTAAAATAGGACTTTAAAAATGTCCGGAAAAGTGAAATATGCTACTGACATGGAAAAGTCCGTTCTTGTTAATAATTTCGAGAAGCGAGGTTGGTCGCAGGTAAGTAGGCTCGTATAATTTGATTTGGTTTAGAATTCAAAATAATTCTATTCAGGAGTGGATTTTTTTAAATTACAAGCGTAGGTACTAATGCAATAGAAGGGCAAATTTCACTGCAAATACAGACAGTGGTGGTATTCAAATTTTTTGTCAGCCAGTCCCTTCACAAAAGTCACATTTTTCAGCCGGTTCTATTGCAAACAGAACAATGTGCATTGACAGTAACCACCATGCGTGGCGGTGTGGCTCAACGGGCTAAGCGTTAGAAATACGCTCGCCACCGCACCTCTAATTGCTCTGCTTGGGTTTGCAAGTTTGAATCCCATGCAGGGATGGTTATGTGCGAGAGGATTGCTGACTCCTCGCCGTCATTGGGTGGTTCACGTAACCGCTGGTCGGTTACGGCTTCCTCCACCACCAAGTCCATGCTTCCGAAAACAAACAATATAACTAATCCCATACCGGACTTGGAATGGTAACCGGACGAGTGGCCGTGGTCCGCCATATGGATAAGCCCTCTTATCGGCTTTCCTCTCCCTCGGGATAAATATGTAAATCCTATCCTAATGCCAATCGGTTCGCTGATCTCATAAATTTCTGTGGATGGTTAGGAAAGGGTAGGATTTACATAATTACGGTATCGCGGGGGAGAGAAGAGCCGATAAGACAGCTTAATCATATGGCGAACCACGGCCTCTCGTCCGGTTACCAGTCCAGGTCGGGTATAGGATTAGTTAGCCAGTTATTTGCATTCGAAAGCATGGACTTGATGGTGGACAGGTGGAGGAAGCCGTAACCGACCAGCGGTTACCATATGTGAACCATCCTACGGGGGCGAGGAGTTCAGCAATCCTCTTGCACATGATCATCATTCCATAGAACCGGCTGAATTCCACCACTGCATACAAACATAGGCATATGCAATCAATTTATTAGTCCTGTTAATTCTGTAATTACTAGCGCAAAAGAGTCTAGTGTAGTTTTGTACCGTACCTATCCCACTTCTAGTGGACGTAGCAGGACAATTTTTGCATATGTTAATCCTAACTCAAACCCGACTGCGTCGTTGAAAAATTAGGTCGCTACGATGTCACGGTGACGAAATAGGGCCCCTTCGAACTATGCGAACTGTCATCCAAGACATGTCGACGTTTTCCCGAAATCAAGTAAGCTAATTTTCTCGTCACAACGATCTCAATATAAGAGAGATCGCTGGCATTAGTCGGTTCCTGCATCATCAGCGCAGATGCCATTTTGAGCGATCGTAGGTATACTTTGGCAAGCTCTAAAACTTGATTGTGACGTCGTAGTAACGTAATTTTTGGATGCCGTAGTCAAGTGAGAGTTAGGATTGGCATGTGAAAAAATTGTTATGCTACGCCCACTATGCACTTACTACTGTACTATGATTCTATTTTAAACACTGAATTACTGAAGTATCCTATACCAGAGTTCACAAATAAACTCAATAATAAAGCGAGGAAGACCATTGACATTAAGCTATTAAGAAGCTGTTTATATGGAATTCTTATTTCAGGTTTCAGCTGATGAAGACTGGAATTTTTACTGGACGAATGTCAATACGACAAGAAATATCTTCAGCCTTGAAACTGGATACAGGTACCAGTTTATCCTAGCGTAGTGGTTCTCAACTTGGACTCATTTCAGGGGCTTTTAGCACGCATAGCCCCCCCTATTTATCATTCGAGTGATATGTATAGTGATGTTTTGATTAATAGATTCCAAATCATGTTATGTTCAAATAATTCATGCTGAACAAAGTGAAAGAAAACTGAGATAAAATCACCAAGCAATGAAACTAGGAAGAACGAGGATTTTCATGTAAAGAGAAAAGTAAAATGTGTTTGGCGCCTAGCATTGTGTCCCCCCTCCAATGCTTTGTTGGCCCCTTTGGGGTGGCCATGGAGCCCTGGTTTGGGAAACGCTGTTCTAACGCGATCTAAACTCTTCTACCACCGGAAATTAATGAAACGTTACTCTGATACTAGTTAAAATATCCCATTATAATATGTAGACACAGATGGTTGGAGGGTGCGTACTTTTACGTTTTTCAACTTTATTGGACACGTAGTGAACATAACGATCGTTTCAATATTATGTTGTTGTTGTTGTTCTTTGACACGTTTTTAAAAAGTCACTTTTCTCTTCGAATACTGGACCGATTGCTTTGAAATTTTCAGTGGTTAAAGATAAAAATTTTCTCCAGAAGGCTATTACTTTTTTTTTCGCTATGACGTCATCAAAATTATGTGACTCTACGTGTCCATATATTTTAGCATAGCTCTCTTGTTTTAATGTATGCTCGTCTTCCAGTCTTCTCTGCATTTTGTTTGTTTGTCCAGTTTTTGTGTTGTTTTGTTTTCATGTCAGAGTACAGAAATAAATGATTGATTGATTGATATTGTTCAATATTAATTCATGAGGTAGATTAAATTTGAACATATTCCCAAATTTCCATCGATCCATCAATCGACATTTTGTTTGATTTCACTTTTTTATCCAGGCTGTCAGATGATCAAATTATCAATCATTTCCCAAATCATTATGAACTTACTCGGAAAGATCTCATGGTGAAAAATATCAAAAGATATCGCAAGGAATTGGACAAGGAGGGAAGCTTGTTGGCTGAAAAAGTAAATTTTTAAGTATTATTCTGAATTCTTCTGTTTTTTCTTATTTCTGGTATTCTACATTGACATGCTTATTCAGAAATTTTTGATATTGATTTGCCATCACACCTCTGATTTCCCTGTGAGGTTTGCAGATCTGAATCCTGTGAGAAATGATTGTGCGGTAGAGGATTGCTGGACTTTATGCCATCTCCGGTCTACGTAAAAGCTGGTCAATTATAATTTCCTTCATCATCAAGTTCATGCATCTGAAACAAATAACTGGCTGACTAATCCCATACCCGACATGGAGAGGTAACCGGACGAGAGGCAGTGATTTGCCATATAATTGAGCCGTCTTATTGACTTTTCCCCGAGGGGAATATGAAAATCCCACAACTGTCCATTTTCATCTTTATTCATCCTTATCTTTTGCACAAAATTATTTAGAATGAAATTCAACTGTGAACCCAAGTATGGCTATTCTATTTCTGTGAGTAGATGAATTTTAAACAGCCTCAATATAAATTATAAATATTTCAGGATGATTCTGGTCGGTATATCCATCTCGATTTCATTCCTGTTACTTTCCTTCTTCCTGCTGATTACAACTTATTTGTCGAAGAATTTAGAAAGAATCCGTCAAGTACTTGGATTATGAAACCATGTGGAAAAGTAAGGAGTGTTTATTGTCGAGTTTGTAACCATGATCGTGACAGTTATTGACAGTGTTTATGACACTCAATTCACAATTTATCAAAGGTAGGATCGTACTTGAACCATCCAAATATTATGAGAGTGACTCAGACTTGTTATCAACTGACTTCCGGTGAGACTTAAAATACTGATTGACACATATTCAAATGGCTCAGAACCCAACACTCATTATTGGCTATATTGAGATGGGATATAAATCGCTTGGAAAAGGTGTAAAACCCAGGCTTTGATTTTATTTTCAAATAACAATTTGTTTACTTCCTGCATCGCTTAAGAACCCAAATATGTTGGAATTCATATCCAGATAAATTTTAGAATTCCCCCATTTTTATTCCCCATTCCTCCTAACCCAGGGTTCACAAAATTCGGTAGGCAATGCCGAACGGAATAGCTGTTCCAAAAATAAAAACTACTTGTGTATTATTGTTCTGTCTAGAGCCGTGGGTCTCAAACTTTTTGAGCTGCTATCTCAAAAATAACTAGCTAAGTACGAGAATATCGGTCAGAGACCGAAGACTTATCGATCAATAGTTAGGGGATCCTCTAAAACAGCGCTCTTACTCCATAGTGACACCTTGTGTCCCATCACTAATTAATTAATAACTCGCTAATTATACGACATAGTTCATCCAAAATCAATAGGCTTCTGGTACGACATATGATGAATGCACATATGCAAAATCTGGAGCAGATTCAATCTCGCTTTCGTGAGATATCGCGTGCATCTAACAGACAAACAAACAGACAGACAAATACCTATCAACATACTTACCGATTAAAATCGATAAGTAATGACAGGATAGTAGGGCGAAAGTATGTAGATAAAATACGTAGATGGAGCGTAAATATCCATAAAAAAGAAATGTAAATAATTATAAGGCAGGTAAGATAAAACTAACAAATATATTTGTTTTTTATTAGCTTCACGCTCTTTTTAGAAATTGTCTACACACCCCTCGCGGGACGTGCCTCATCGTTTGAGAACAGCTGGTCTAAATCCTTGTTGGGAGTAAATGTGTGAACTCATTAACGGATATTACTTAAACTTTTCAGGCACGTGGTATCGGAATTTTCCTGATCAACAAATTGTCTCAAATCAAGAAATGGTCTCGTGATAGTCGAGCTGCTAATTTTGCTCCACCATCAGCTAGAGATGCGTATGTGATATCAAGATATATCGATAATCCGTTGCTGATTGGTGGAAAAAAGTTTGACCTGAGAATGTAAGTGACTGTTACAAATAGATAG